>OAMR01000828.1:457724-476658 GCA_900205405.1 Echinochloa crus-galli | reverse complement strand
TTTTTATCTCACTTCTCAAAGAATCGGAAGGGTGGCATCTCCAAGGACAGGGAGATCGTCTTCGTTTCAAGCGAAGACGAACGTGATGAAGAAAACACTGTGAGTACTACAGCACCACCTGTTACTTTAGAGCAAATTAATCAATTATTAGTCAATGGTCAAAAACAAATGTTTGCTACTGTCCAGAATATGATTGATAGTTCATTAGGCAAACAATCTTTGGTCAATGATAGTAATGCTCCTAAGTTTGATGTTGCTAGTACCTCACAAAATAATATCATGCCTCCTGGATCATCGGCAACACCCACGCCTCAATTTGGCATGCCGATGAACTACTTTGAAGGTCAAACAACTCCAGAACCACGCTGTCTGAACAATGCGGCCAGACCGGTTTTACAAACCGGTCAGACCGGTTCTGGTAGACCGGTTCAAACCGGTCAGACCGGTTCTGGTATTGTAGTTGCTTATCAATCATCCCCTGAACCAATTGCTAGTATACCTCATGTTCAGGTTGATTCTAGCCGAATGAATGGGTTTGCTGGTAATTTTGTTCCTCCATATGCAACTACATATTATCCTATACCTCCCCAAAGTTCAGGTTATTCATACGGTGCGATGCCAAACAATGTTTATTCGCAACATGCATCGTATGTACAGCCGAACCAGGTACCCCATTATACACCGAATAATTCTAGTATGCAAAGGCCAAATAATTCTTATCATGATCAGTTGCTTGAAAAATACATTGCTTATTTATCTACTCAATCATGCTTATGATTATGGATTGTGTTGCCACCACAACTACAAAAACTCACATTCATCGTTGTCATTTAGTACCGGACATAAAAAGACCCGGTACTAAAGTGGCGGGAAGCCATTTTAGTACTGGGTATAAACTTGGAAGGCCCCAGGAGCCACTTTAGTACCGGCTGTTACCAGCTGGTAAAGTGGCGCGCACGTTAGTATCTCATTTAAAAATCCGAATGTTCCCTTTGTCATTATCTGGTACTGCTTTCTCATGGTTTTCAGCATTATCCCCTAATTCTATTCATACATGGTCTCAATTAGAGAAGAAATTCCATGAACACTTTTACAATAATGACAATGAATTGAGACTTTCTCACTTAACATCGGTTAGACAAAAGGGTGATGAGCCTGTTTCTGAGTATATTAGAAGATTTAGAGATACAAAAAACCGATGTTATAGTTTGGTTATTTCTGAGAAGGATCTTGCTGAATTATGTCTTAATGGTTTGAGATCTCATATCAAAGAGAAATTAGAAGGCTATGAGTTTCTAACCATTAATCAAGTGTTGCAAAGAGCTTTGGCTCAGGAAAGCCGAAGTAAGGATTCTAAACCTAAACCTGATCGTTTTGGTGTGCATATCATCAGTTATGATTCAGACGATGAGGGTAGAGAGGTTTATGCTGCTGAATTTGTATGGTCATCTAAAGATGATCCTAGCACTTGTTCTTCTCTCAAGCCGATTCAGAAAAATCGGCACGAAGAAGTGAAATTTACTTTTGATGTAACCAAGTGTGATAGGATCTTTGATGAGCTTGCAAAAGCTGGAAAACTGAAATTTTCTCATACTATACCGCCGAATGATGAGTTGAAACGACGAGCTTATTGCAAGTTTCATAATACTTATGCTCATGCTACCAATGATTGCAATGTTTTCCGTAGACAAATACAATCGGCCATAAATCAAGGACGATTGATGATTAATGTTATGAAGGTTGATGAAAATCCTTTTGCTATACATACACTTGAGTTGGTGAATCCAAAAGTGTTGATTCGGCCGCATCAAGCCGAAAAAGCTAAAGGAAAAAACGTGATCATTGGTGAAGAAAGGCCTACAAGTTCAAAGATGTCATCAGAAAAGACCTCTCGGTTCAAGTTGAAAACTCAAACACTCGGGGGGCAAGACAAGAGCGAAGATACCGGTTACACACAAACCGGTCTAACCGGTTCCAAAACTGGTCTGACCGGTTTACATGGAAAGCGCAGAAATAAAGCAAGGCTGAGCTTTGAAGAGCTCTTGGCCAAATATAAAGAGATAGGGGCTGCTCAGAAACAAAAGAAGCTTCAGAACAAAGTCAAAGGTGTGAAGCCATGTCAGAAGCAGCCAATGAGCAAGCAACAATCAGTGGAGCAACTTGCAAAGGTGGTACCAGCAAGATCAGCAAAGATCAAGCATGGAAGCCAAAACAAGTTGTTTCATCATCAACTTGAGTTAAAGCAAGGTATGGCCGATAATATGTTTATCGCCCTTAGAGCTTATATATGGCCGATGTATTGTTCATCATCGTCCTTAAATAATTTTGGTCCAGAAGGTTATTTTTTAGCACGCAAGCTTTGCTAAAAAACAGGGGGGCATATGTTGACGACCAAAATTGTTTCCTGACAGACCGAGGGAAACCGGTCAGACCGGTTATAAGAAGCGGTCAGACCGGTTTTACTGTAGCAGATCTGGCAACGCCAAACCGGTCTGACCAGTTTCAGAAAGCGGTCTGACCGGTTTCGTCCGTGTTGGAGTAGGTTCAGGACTTTAGAGTTTTATCCCGTATTGTAAACCAACTCAACGGGGAAGAACATCCCACCCTATAAATATAAAGGGCTAAGGCCGATTGAGATATCATCCAATCTAATCGAATCTATCAATTTTATCTTTTATCGTTTTTCCTTTATTTTATCTTTTACGTTCTGCATTACTTTTACCTCCAAACCCTAGCTCTTCCAACCCCCTGTATCTTATGTTCTTCTCTCGTCTCGACGACGTTTGAGGACGTTCTAGGTGGCCTGCTGATCCTAGAACAACCCTAAGACTCTCAAGCTCCGACGGGGTCCCTCCCGAGCTCGAGGATCTAGGTTTTCACCGTCGCCATACCAAAAGCGGTCTGACCGGTCTCAAAAGCGGTCTGACCGGTTCATCTCCAGGAAAGCGGTCTGACCGGTTTCATCAAGCGGTCTGACCGGTTTCGTTCCAAGGCATCGGTGACTCTGTTGGCGCGGATTCGTGTCAACACACTGGTACGATGATCGGTCGGGAACTCACGTCCACACCCCTCATATGTCTCGTGCACTCAAAATCCGGCTAGCTTAACTTTGAGCTAGACAGCGTCAAATAAAACGATCTGGAGGTAGTAGTATGCTTTGGTTTAAAATTAATCTACTGCCGAGATTTTGTTGGAACATAGTATGGTTTGGTAGTTTGCCCTGATTTATTAATGTTTTTCTGCGCTCATGGCAAGATCATGATGAACCAAATGTGGCATCATTAAACATATGCAATACAGTCAACATTGGTGTGTCTGTATACGTCATTAACAATTATTGAATTATTTATGTAGTTATGTTTGCATCATGTGTACATGCTAACTTGTTGTATCGGGTTCTATGGACTACAAATCGGTGTTTTCGTTTTTTGTTCCGCTTCCCCATCGTTATGGACACATTTTCACTCGAATTAGTTCGTTGTCGATATACTGTAGTATCCCGCAAGTTCGTTTTCGTTTTCGTTTTCGTTTTCGATCTTTCCGATTTTGATTTCGTTATAATGTAAAAGTGAAAATGATAAGGGATCTATCCCGACCGTGTTCAACCGTTTTTAATTCTAATTGTCACATATGCTTCTTCAGTAGATCAATAGTGAAACGAACCGGATTCTCAACGACGAGAGTCCGACTCCCTGTACCCTCGAGATAGTCCCAGGAATAGCAGCTATCTCGTACAGAACTCATCTCGGTCGAATATCACATCCATACAACGATAAAATATCCAATACATGACATATATAAAACATAGCGGTCTGGTAGAAGCCCTCTGGGCTAAATCGACAATAAGAAACAGCTACGAAGCGGGAGCTAAATCTTCTGGGTCCACTTCCCGCAGGCATCCTTGAGCATAGCGTGTCGTACCACCCGTCCTGGTTGAACTCGTGGTCGGGGTCTTCACCTGAGAACCCAAAGTCTGTCCCCAAGGAAATGTGACATGTTCACATCACCAACCAATAATATGAAACAAGCTTTAAAGTGGCCTATTCTAAGGTATAGAAGTAATCAAGGTTTAAGCCAGGGTTTTCCTATGCGAGCAACATCAATAACCCAAATTCATCTCATCATCAACTCCTTTCCTCACAAGCACATTCACTCCCCAGATCCTCCCATCGACCTCACATTCACATCGGGCTCGTCCTGCCACAGCAGGTTCCCGCAAGCATCATCCACCAACACCTTTCGCTCACTAGTCGACTCGGTGAGCTCCCTCCCCACCTTGTCTCATCAGCAACGCTGGACCAATCTCTCATAACCCAATTCAAGGATGAGGTAAGAAAGCAGATTCCCATGCTAGTCGGAACTTATCAGAAACGGGTCGTCCATAACCGTGGACACGACTATACGTATAGTTTACACTCTACAGAGGTGGCACTCCAGGAATCCATCCGGGCTGCAAGGCTAGTCCGCAACCAACCTGAGACACAGCCCACAGCAAAGACCCTAAACAGTAACGGCGCCAATCCTGTCTCCCTGGGCTCGGGAAACATCTGATCTAACATCTGCCCCAGGGATGTGAAACCTTCCCACCGGGGCCAGTCGGGGGCCGTGGTAAATCAGGGAGATTACGCCGCAACGAATCCCCCCTACACATATCAAGCTCGATTCTCCTACAGTCTCGGCGCCGCACTAGAGTAGGCTTGCTGGAACCCTCCCCATACTGGGTAGATGGTGAGCACGGTATTCCCACGTCCAAAAGTGGAACTCGACTCGGTCCTTAATTGTCGGTAAAGCGAGTATTAGCGTCATAAGCAATCCGCCGCAACGGTCCACAATCGGCACCCATAACAGGTATTGCCGCCCAAACTCCTCAAGTAACCAAGTATCCAAAAACCATGTACCCGCAACAGGTACTCCGTAGGGACTGCCCGAGTGCAGTCCCCAAGCACCCCGATCAAACGATCAAGTTGTTATTACTCACTTACACCGCCTAGCTGCACTACACCTCCCATACCACCCACAACTCACGCCAAGAGGTTCAAATCACAACCATCCCAACACATGCATAGCATAGCATATTTCATAAAGTGAGTAGTAGGTAGCAAGGTAACAAGATATTAACAAAGGCAGTGCAGGTGTAACATGCGAGTAAAGTCAAGCACTAGCGTACTAGTTGCATGTCTAATAGGTATTTCAGATATTGGTCGCGCGTGAACCTGGGTAAGCTTCTTTCTCCTCTTCAAAGCAGTTGTCGGGGTAGTCCGGCTCCTCCAGGTTCTCCGGAGCTCCTAGAGTCGCGGAAAATAAAATAAGACGCGGCTACTGGCAAAGAAACACCAAAACAGCGATGAAAGAATACCCAAGGAACACCAAACTCTAAACTAACGCGTAGGTCATGATTTTAGAAAAATATAGAAACTGGTTTCATATTTTTCTGAGCTACGATTGATTTATTATTAATTTTCGAAGTTTAAATCATTTTTTGAAAATATTAAATAATTTCTGAAAAAGAAAAACAGACAAAAATTAGTCTGCTGATGTCATCATGACGTCATGCTGACGTCAGCAGTGGGGTCCGCCTAGGGTGACGTCAGCAGTGGGCCCTGCTGACATCTGCGTTGACTGGTCAACGGTCAAGTCAATCAGTGGGTCCCGCATGTCAGTAACTGCCAGGGTATGACAGGTGGGGCCCTCACGTCAGTGCAGTTAATCAGACAAAGAAAAAGGAGAAAGATAGCCGGGCTGGATACGGGCCGAAAGCTTTGGGCCGACCCAACAAGCTTGGGCCTTCGGCCCACGAACGCGAGGCCGAAGGGGCTGGCGCGGTGGACTTAGTCCACCGTAGACCAAGAGGTAGGCCCACGGTGCACCGGGTTCACGGGATCAGGTTTCATCTTGCCAGTTGCGTCCGCGAAACCCTAGCGAGGCCGTAGCTGGTGATCCCGAGCCTCGCCGGCCCTTTTCCCGATGATCACCGTCGGCGACGTTGCCGCCGGTCGCGCACCAGAGCGCGCCGCGCTCGCCGTGTTCGCCGTGGCCAGCCACACCGAAGAACCACACCAGCGCACGACACATACACAGCCGCAGAAGATCCCGAGTCGGCCGCACCTGATCCCGTGCGCCCGGCGCACAGCGGTGGCGGCGCGGCTATGGCGCCACGGCGGCCGGCGACGCGCGGGTGGAAGGTGGCTCGGAAACGGCTCGGCTGCAAAGGCTCGCGCACGCGCGACTCCAGCGAGTGCAGGAACGCGACGTCGCGGCCCTGGCTGGGTGCGCGTGCGTGGGCACACGGTTGCCCATGGCCGCGACACGGCCTCGGTGTTCACGCACGGCGAGCACAGCTCGGCCGCGACGGCTTCGGCTGCAGTTCAAGGCGACGATGGTTTGCGGGGTGCATATTGAAAGTGGCATAATTCCTTTTCACATGCAACTAATGACTGCAATGTTTTTCGACGACAGGTACAATCGGCTATTAATGAAGGTCGATTAGTACTAGCTGAGATGCAAGTTGATAAACCTCATTTTCCTGTTCATACCCTTGATTTGAATACCAAGGTGCTAATTCGGCCGGAGCAAGCCGAAGGGGCTAAAGGGAAGAATGTGGTAGTTGGGGAGCCAAGGCCGGAAAACGTTGATGATCCAATTCCGGTCAGAAAGGTGATGCTTGGAAAGACTCTGGATGGTAAAGAGTCCCTGAAGATTACAATTAACACATCAAGACCCGGGGGGGGGCAAGAAAGTTCATCAATAGAGAATCGGTCCGCTGATCAGGCGAAACCGGTCAGACCGGTTTGCTTCTGGACCGACCTAGAACTTTCAAACCTAGACGCCCGGAAGTGGGTACTTGGAAGGTGAATGAGCCTAAAGTCAAATGTATGGTTCTAAAGCAAGGACCTACTTTTAATCAACTCTTGAACAAGTACACAAAGGCCGTTCAAGTTGATCGGCCAACAAAAAGAACAAGGTCACCACTGCGTTGGGATAATTCTTCAGATAACAACAAGCATCGTGGTGGTGTTACTACTGTGTTTTCCCCACAGAATGTGTATGCTACTATGCCATGGGCACCTCCGGCGTCAGATTCTCCATATCCAACATGGGACCAAGGAATGTGGATGCAATGCTTTCCCATGCCACAACCACCACAAGGTTACATGGGCAATGGCCCTAAGATCACAATACATGACCGATTGAGCTCATATCAATAAGGTCCGGCGCTAGCCAGCAAAGCGGTTAGACCGGTTCGGTCTGAACAAAAGCAATATGCTCCTCCTCAACAAGAATATCGTGTTAAGGAGAAGAAGGAGGAAGTGAAGCTTACAGAGGATCCAAAGCAAGCCAAGATTGATGGGTTTGTTAAGATTGGTGATGTTCCAGTGGCTATGCAAGTGTTGGGTAAAAAGCCAATAGTTATTGGAAATTCGGCTGTTAAAAAACCTGTCATGGCTAATGATCATGAAGCTGGGAGTGGCAAGGCTGTGAAGAAAGTGTTTCAACCAAGGTGGTGTCCTTCTGGTTTGACTCATACACAAAAGAGAAAGTTGCAGTGCTTGCGAAACAAAGAAAAAAAAGGAACAGGAAGCTGAGAAATTAAGGGACGAACATTTCAACAGATATAGGCCAATGATTCCTCAGAAGAAAATTTGGCAAGCCAAATCAGTTGTGCAATCAGCAGCACAACCGGTCAGACCGGTTTCAGAATCCGGTCGGACCGGTTTGGATGCGACAGAAGCTGTCCAACCGGTTTCTGGAACCGGCCAGACCGGTTTGGAACCATAAACAGAGAACACACTTGTTCCCAGTGTAAATGAAAGTACTACGCCAGAAAATTCTCCAGTGGTTGAAGATGAAGATATGGTTGACTTTGAAGCTTCTCTAAAGCATGGCAACATGGAAGCTAATGTTGTTTATCTATCATCAGATTACTTTGTGGTGCCGGAGAAAGAGGTTTCTCATCTTCGACTTGGGCCTCATGATGCTATATTTCGGAAGCCAGCAGAATCAGAAAATCATCTAAAGGTTTTATACATGAGAGGTCACATCAATGGAAAACCAATTTCGCGGATGTTAGTTGATGGTGGGGCTATTGTGAATCTTATGCCCTATTCTCTTCACGAAAATTTGTGGGAAAGACGAAGAATTGATAAAGACAAACATTACGTTAGTGGTGTTGGTGGCGGTAATCCTATTGGCGCTAAGGGTGTCACTTCCATGGAGTTGATCATTAGGAGCAAGATCGTTGCTACGGCTTTTTTCGTCTCAGAAGTGCAAGGTAACTTCAGTTTAATTCTTGGGCATGATTGGATTCATGCAAATCAATGCATACCTTCTACCTTGCACCAATATCTTATTCAGTGGATCGGCGATGAAGTTGAAGTTGTACATGGCGATACTTCTTCCTTCGTTGCAACGGCCGATTCCGATTCTATTAGTGCAAATGATAATATTAAATGTTTGTCGGGCTTAGATTTGACCGATTATGAGCTGATCAGTTGCACTAAGGATGGTTTCGTTCCTGCTACATTAAAGGCAATGGAGAATCGGTTGAATTACTTGCTGTAATTGATGGAGCAAACAAATCAACAGAGACAAACTGGTCAGACCGCTTTTAGGCACCGGTCAGACCGGTTTAGGCTTGAACAATGCCAGTCGAGCCAAACCGGTCAGACCGCTTCTGGAAACCGGTCAGACCGGTTTACGTCGGGATAATGGCTTCAAGAGCGAATTGATCATTTTCGAGAAAAAACAGAAGGTACATTTGAAGCCATTAAAGATCTGGGTGATATGGATAAGCTGGGTCAAGGTTTTACATCAGCCGACCCTTTAGAAAAATAGATATTGGTGATGGTACTATTCCTAGGCGAACTTTTGTAAACAAAAATTTATCGGCTGAGTTTAAAGCCGAGTTAATAAATTTGTTGAAAGAGTATGTCGATTGTTTTGCTTGGGAGTACCGTGAGATGCCCGGTTTGAGTCGTGATTTAGTTGAACATCGTTTATCAATTAAAGCCGGTTTTAGGCCTTTCAAGCAATCGGCTAGACGTTTTAATCCCGCTATTTATGACCGAATAAAAGAAGAAGTTAATCATTTGCTAGATGCTGGTTTTATTCGGACTTGTCGTTATGCGGAGTGGATTTCTAATATTGTTCCCGTGAAAAGAAAGATTCATTTATTCGGACTTGTCGTTATGCGGAGTGGATTTCTAATATTGTTCCCGTTGAAAAGAAAGATTCGGGAAAACTTAGAGTCTGCATTGATTTTAGAGATCTTAACAAAGCTACTCCAAAAGATTCATATCCTATGCCTATAACCGATGTTTTGATTAACGAAGCATCCGGACATCGGCTTGTTAGTTTTCTTGATGGTAATGCCGGATATAATCAAATATTCATGGCCGAAGAAGATATGCATAAAACGGCTTTTCAATGTCCGGGATTTATTGGTTTATTTGAATGGGTGGCGGTGGTTATGACTTTTGGATTAAAGAATGCTGGCGCAACTTATCAAAGGGCTATGAATTTAATCTTCCATGATTTACTTGGTGTTATTGTGGAAGTTTATAATGATGATATTGTAGTTAAATCGGATGGCTTAGATTCTCATTTAGCCGATTTAAAACTTGCTCTTGAGAGGATGCGACGGTATGGTTTGAAGATGAATCCACTCAAATGTGCTTTTGGTGTTTCATGTGGGAAGTTTTTGGGATTTATTATTCATGAGAATGACATAGAAGTTGATCCCAAGAGAATTGAAGCTATGAAGAACGTCGAAGCTCCTACTTGCAAAAAGGATTTGCAAAAGTTTCTAGGCAAGGTGAATTTCTTGAGAAGATTTATAATTAACTTGTCTGGAAAGGTTGATGCTTTTACTCCTCTACTTCGGTTGAAAGATGAAACAGATTTTACCTGGGGGGCAAAACAGTAAGAAGCTTTTGAGAAGATCAAAGAATATTTGTCTTCACCACCAGTGCTTAGGGCGCCTAAGAGAGGGGTTCCTTTCAGACTTTATGTGGCAGCTGAAGATAGAGTTATTGGAGCTGTTTTGACCCAAGAGATTGATGCTAAGGAGTATGTGATTGCCTATATAAGCTGATGGCTCATTGATGCAGAAACAAGGTATACCTTCATTGAGAAGTTGTGTTTATCATTATATAATGCTTGCACGCAGTTAAGGCATTATTTATTATCTAGCACTTGCATCGTGTTATGTCAAACTGATGTAATCAAACATCTGTTACAAAAGCCGATTTTAAGTGGAAGGATCGGTAAATGGGCTTATGCTTTGGTTGAATATGATTTGGCTTGTGAACCTTTGAAATCTATGAAAGGCCAAATTGTAGTTGATTTTATTGTTGAACACCGAATTGATGATACTTGCCATTTCGATGTCGGCTATGTTACTTGTACACCATGGAAACTATATTTCGATGGATCGGTTTGCAATGATGGACAAGGGATTGGTGCTGTTTTGGTCTCTCCAAGTGGTGCCGTTTTTGAGTTTTCAAACCGATTAGAAGAAAAGTGTACCAATAATCAAGTTGAATATGAAGATCTTTTATTTGGATTGAAATTTTTGCAAGACATGGGGATTAAGCATGTCGAGGCTTTTGGTGATTCAGTCTTGGTGGTACAGCAAGTATCCAAGGTATGCCAATGTTATAATGGTTCGCTAAATGCATATCTTGATAGATGCCTTGATATCATAGCTTCTTTTGATGAATTTACAATCAAACATATTCCAAGAGAAGAGAATGACAAGGCTAATACTCTGGCTCTGAAAGCATCTGGTTATATTGTTGCAAAGAAGTATTTCTACCTTCAAAAACCGATGCAATCAAAAGCCGATATTCAGGTTCTGGACGAACCGATCCAACCGGTTTCACAAACCAGTCTGACCGATTTGGAAACCGGTTTGACCGCTTTGTCTCCTGACAGCGGCAAGAAAGTCTTGGATGATGTTAATGACTCCAAGATTAAAGATCAGGACTGGAGAGTGCCTATTATTACTTATTTGAAAGACCTTGGTCGTGGTGCAGAAAGAAATATTCAGCGATTATCGTTTAAATACATATTGCTTGATGATGAGCTTTATCGTCGAACCGCCGAAGATTTGCTTTTGAAGTAACTCAGATCAGGCCAAAGTCGCCATGGGAGAGGTTCATGAAGGTATTTGTGGTACACATCAATCGACTCCCAAGATGAAGTGGTTACTTAGACGAGCCGGTTTTTATTGGCCTACTATGATGACAGATTGTTTCAAATACTATAAAGGGTGTTGTTGACGTAAAATCCGCACTTCACGCCAAGCACACAACAAGCCGAATTAGCTAGCTTCACACGTGGCCCGAGCGTTTGAATCCGAAAGCGTGCCAGTCAATTTTCCTGAAAACTGACAAAGGGAGAAAAAGATGTTAGATAACACCTGGAACGTACCGGGCAACACCAGTCAGTTCCATATTTGTGGCTACGGAGCCAGTTTCGAACGACATATAGCTATAGAGAAGCTATCTGTCGACAATTAAAGCATCATTCGGCAATCGGCAAAGCACGCAGGAAAGGCACTGCCGAATGCATGACGTAAGCATGACGAAAGATAGGTATTTAACTGAATAGACACTGTAACGCATTTTCATAATCGATTAACAGCGGACAGAGCATGATAGATAAATAAAAGGGCAAAAACATGACCATAAATCCATAATAAACAAGAATGCATAGATCAAAAGCACTAGTCTACCACATGTCTAGATACTTTCCAACCCGTCAAGCATGAAACAAGCAAGTTAATCCACCGCATGATACGACTTGCTTAGAATCACACCACCAACCAAGAAAAAAGCAATCCACCGCATGATACACTCTAATCATGGAAGGCTAAAAGCACTCTTTATTTAAGACAAAGCTATGTACATATTTTGCTCGTGACTACCCTGCCGAATACAGCCATATAGCCGATTCGGGTTCCATGAAGAAGGAACATGCTTCATTGATAATGATGGATCTATCAGATCGAATCGAATTCTAATCCACCGGATGATTAGCTCTAAGACGACCCAAAAACCTGCATCTACCGCATGATACTCGGTTCTGTCAAGATCTACGCAAGACCAACGAGCTTGAACCCGCAACACGTGGCAATCTAGATTGACCTCGAATTCGGCTATGGAAACGTAGTTCATTAAGAGTTGAAACCGAATCTAATCAATCTAGACTGGGCAAAAGAGTGTTGTAATGAATTAAACACAAAGGTAAAGTCCAAAACAACACATGGTAACTTAATGGATCTATCAAATCTTGCCAAAATCCAATAGAACCGATAACTTGTTCCAAGCTAAAACTTAGCCTACCGCATGGCTCATGATCTAACAATGGAACCTTCCTGAACCAAAGCCTAAATCCACCGCATGATACTAGGCATGATACAGGGTTGCCGGAACTTACGGAGGTCGACGGATCGATGACTCCTCTCGAAGAACTCGACGACTCGACTAAAGGACTCGAAGTTGGCACGGGGCCGGTTTGTTGTATGATTGAATTGATCCCTTTTACAACTACCATGGGTTTATATTTATACCCAGGTTTCGACACGACTCCTAAACGATTACGATTACATTATTTATTTTTTCCTAAAAAGACAATCGTCGGGGCACGGTATCCGCCTCGCATTCCAAGTTAAACCAGCCTTTTCCTTATACTTGATCCACGTCATCATGCGCTCCCGAATGCTTCCCGCGGAACAGTCTCCTTGCCGAATGACAATGCGTTCCCGACCGCAGAACGTCTCTACCGAGTGCTCTGGGAAAAACTCCTTTGTCGAATGATATCTCTTCAACGAATTCGGCCCACATGTCAGCCTCTTCCTGGCGCCAATTTTTGGTGTCAACAGGTGTGAAGAATGTCAGAAATTTGTAGATTTACAATTGGTACCTGCTGCATTGATGCATCCTATTATCAAGCCATGGCCGTTTCGAGGTTGGGGGTTAGATTTTATTGAGCAAATTAATCCTCCATCATCAAAAGGACATCGTTTCGTGTTGGTTGCTACGGATTATTTTACTAAGTGGACCGAAGCGATTCCATTGAAGAATATGACACATAGAGAGGTAATTGAGTTTATTACACAAAACATTATTCATAGATTCGGTATTCCTCAAACTTTGACTACGGATCAAGGTACTTTGTTTATGTGTAAAGAGGTACGTGAATTTGCCGAATCCTATAGAATAAAGTTGCTCAATTCGTCTCCATACTATGCTCAGGCTAATGGACAAGCTGAGTCAAGTAATAAAACGTTGATTAGATTAATCAAGAAAAAATTAGAAAAAATCCTAAGAGATGGCATGAAGAGTTATCCGAAGCATTATGGGCTCATCGTATATCTAGACATGGTGCTACTAAAGTTACTCCTTTTGAGCTTGTGTATGGTCAAGAAGCCGTTTTACCTGTTGAGGTGAATTTGGATGCTGATAGATTAACTAAACAAAATGACCTTGATGTTGTTGATTATCATGATTTGACGATGGATAATATTGATGAGGTCACTGACAAGAGGTTGAAGGCTTTAAAGGAGATTGAAAAAGATAAGCTTCGGGTTGCTAAAGCTTACAACAAGAAGGTGCGAGGAAAATATTTTCAGATTGGAGAGCTTGTTTGAAAGAGACAATTTTGCCTATTGGAACAAAGAGCAACAAGTTCTGTAAATGGTCGCCAAGTTGGGAGGGGCCGTATAGAGTTGTCAAAGTCATATTTGGGAATTCTTATATGCTGAAAACATTACAAGGGGATCGTTTACCTAAAGCTATCAACGGAAGATATTTGAAGAAATATTACCCAAGCGTATGGCAAGATGCTTGAAGATTAAATGGCCGATAGATTTTTGATATCGCCCTTAGTATAAATTTTGGCTACTGAGTTGTAATTGTCTATATACATGCTTTTTAATTTACAAGCACACTAAAAAGACAAGGGGCATGTGTTGATAGTCAAAATTGGCAGCAGCCGAGGGAAACCGGTTTGCCGAACCGGTCAGACCGGTTTGGATTGTAGTTCGGGTAGGATTAGGATTCCGAGTTTTGTCCCGTATTGTAACCGAATTGGAAGGGGTACGACTTCCCCGGCCTATATATATGAAGGCTAAGGCCGATTGAGATTTATTCCAATCGAATCAAACATAATTGTTCCTTACTTTTTATCTCCAAACCCTAAACACTTTTCCAACCCTAATTGTTGTCCTTTGCTCGTCTCTGCAACGTACTAAGGTGTTCTAGGTGGCCTGCCGACCCTAGAGCAACCCTAGATTGCTTGAGCTCCTACGGGGTCCCTCCCGAGCTTGAGTTTCTAGGTCTTCACGACCTTCTGTCAGAAAGCGGTCTGACCGGTTTCAGGAACCGGTCTGACCGGTTTACCCGAGGGAGGCCGGGTGTGGCCGTGGTGACGGCCGTGTGTTGTCGCCTTTTGTGTCAACACATACCAAGAGCACTGGCAGACACAAAATTGTTATAATTCTTCACCAATATATTAATTGGTGGTCTGTAGTGTTCATGTCCGCTGGCATCAAAACGTGCCCTGTGCGGCTGTGCCCACCGAAGTCGTTTAAAGTGAAACAAGTAGTTAACGGGTTAGTCACTGTTTTGACCGGTAAACAACAAGCAGTGGTAGGTGCATGTTAAAAATAATGAACAAATCCAAGCATACCGATAGCACTGGTCACTACAAGTGCGCTTGCATTTTTTAACACGATAGCGCAAGCATTTGAGCTGTTTGCATCCAATGGAGCTTTTGCAAAAAGTTGATGTGCCCTTGGCGAAAGCTTTCTGCAGAAGCTTGTATCAAAGACTTAATAGTGACAATATACGAAAGATGAAAGAATCCTTAAGGTTGATATTTCTTACGTTAATAATCAAGGTAGTAGTAGCACCCTGCAGCCTTCTGCTCAGTGTCTTTTGTAGATCCTAGTTTGTTAATTCGAGGCCTGTAAGTTGTTGGATCTGTCCTAAAAGCGACACCTAGATGCTGCCATACAGAGGGAGATTGAAATTGTCAAAAACATTCCACCAAAATTCCATTGAAATAATCTAGAATATTAGTATTTATCACTTCATCCTACATACCACAGACTACCGGTAGTCTAACTATTACTAGGCTCTCAAACTGTATGGTAATCTTTTGGATATGTCATCAGCAAATGCTTACAAAGAAACTTCAAGAAGTTCTCTATTTTCTTTTGAGATAATGGTGATAGGGAAGGGGCAAGGAAAACTGAACTTAACTGATAGAAAACGCTTCATCCCAACCTTGTGTAGGGTCGAGATGGCGGACTAGAGGGGGGTGAATAGTCCTTTCTAAATATTATCGCGCAAGCTAACCGAAACAAATGCGGAATTAAAACTATCGATCTAGCCAAGACTTCACCGCCTTATATCTAAGTTCACTAGCACCTTATGAAAGATTCTAAAACAAGCAAATAAGGTGTCAGGCTAGCAAGTGCTCACCTAGATAATTCTAGGAGCAAGGTCATACAAACATATGCCTCTAGTACTTCACACACCGGGGAGCTCCTACTCAACTAGTAAGCAAAAGCACAAAGCCCCTAAGCTCACTAGCAATGCTCAATGGACAAGACTATACAAGTCTAATCCAAAGGCTCAATTTATTTAGCTACACAAACGAAGCAAAGAGACTAATTAAGCTACTCAAGCTAATTAGTCACAAGATCACTACTTCTAGCTACACAAGCAAGAAGACAACTAGCAAGCTACACAAGCCAACTAACTGTAAGAGCAACCACACAAGCACAAGATATATATAAAGATGTAAATACAATGCTTGCGATCAAGAAGTGCAAACCACCGAGAAGAGTAGACAAGTTAACACGGTGATTTTTATCCCGAGGTTCACTTGTTTGCCACCAAGCTAGTCCTCGTTGTGTCAACCAACACCTCGACGGTTCTTGGGCATCTCTCCTTTGTCCTGCTTTGCGTCGGATGCAGAATCAGCGGCGTCCATGGCTCCCACGCGCCTTCATTATTTAAGTCTGGTTCACCAATGCACGGGTACGTTTACTCCTAAGTATTAGGACATCCAAATGACTTCAGATGCAAAAAATTCAACTACAAAGTTATAGATTTTGTTGGGACGTATAATTTCTTTTGAAAAGTTTGTCTACAGATATCGTTGAGACCTATAATTTCTTTTGAGAAGTTTGTCTTTGAGTCCTTATACAGAATTATGATTTTTTTTTGGAAATTCAAACTACAGACGCCCTCTTCGTCTGGATGGTTTCCAGCCATCCAGCAGTGTTTTTCTCTCTGCAGAAACTAGCGCCAGCCACCAGCCAACAGTGTTTTTCTCTCAGCAAAACCAGCACCAGCTACCAGCCACCGGCCAAACGAACAGGGCGAGAGGCAGGATTGTACCGGAGGGTATCTGTACCGTCTTGTTCACAAGATGACTTATCTGTCTCAAATGGCCGACATCGTATGGACCATATATGGATGAAATAGGCTAGTAGTTTACATCCACAGGCGTTATTACTGTCCTATTGGCATAACTAGCAAGATGACCCGCATAAATTTGCGCGGCTAGCTAGTTTTTTATACTAATATTTAGTTATTTTTAACTTAAATATAATCTTATTTAAATATTTGTTGTTCTATTATTAATACGGTTTGTCCAAGTGTGCTCAAACTAACATATCATTTTTTATCATCATGTATGTGGCACAAGGTATGAATTAATGATGTAAGTTTATATTTACTAATTATATTTGACATTGATTATTTGATCAACTTATAATTTTCTTATTTATTTAATTTAGAATTTAACTATTTATTTACTCTAATCAATGGACTTTAAAGCACATTTCATCAGTTACATGTGTAAATCAACATGATGCCCTTCGCTCATTGTTGAACGCTACATCACCTCAGTTTCTCCGCTTTGTTTTTTCTGTTTCCGCTCCTTCTTACACTAACTCGCTAACAAAGACTATCAAACATGTTTGAGCACGGGTAACCCGTTTAATGATCTTAAACTTGCGTTGGTAAAGACACTAAGTGCCGAGCGCGGTCATGGTGCTCAATCTCAGCAGCGATTCGCTCCCTTCGGACAGGGAGAATTATTTTCTCATGTTGTGCTCACAACCTTGTTGAACGTCCTAGATCCGAGAACCTCTCATCAGGTACACCGATAGATCGACATATTGTCCTCCTCTCATTGTTGAACGTTGCCTCCTATATAGAGGAACATGGTTGTAACACCCTAAATTTCATCACATTTAAATTGTAGCAACCATTTGTATTTTATAGGATTTATTAAGGCTTATATAAATTTTCTAGGAATTAATTGGAATTTCTAGCCTTTATCAATTTAAATATCACATTAAATAATTATTTTAGTAAAAATAAGTTTTTGTTGCATTCATGCTGTTGCATATATTTTTGGTTGCTAGTAAATCAAGTTGGAATTTAAATTCTGTTTAAATTCGAATTTGATTTGCTTTTGTTTGAGTTTTAGAAAATTTTAAATCACCCGAGTTCGATTTCACCCCTTGAACTCTTGGCCCGGTCCAACTTTGCCCCCTGAACTTTCTCTCCCGCTCGCTATTTCTCACCGGCCGTTTCCTTCTCATTCTGTTCGGCCTGCTCCACTTTCGGCCCAACGTCGGCCCGTTCCTTTTCTTTCCCGTTTCTCTTTTCTCTGTGACGCCGACAGGCGGGCCCCACTGGTCAGGCTCGTCTTCTCCCTCCCGTCGCCGAGTTCCGATCGCCGCCGTCTCCGACTCCTCTTCCATCACGTCTGTCCAGCCCATGCTCCGGCCTATTTAAGCGCGCGCCCACCTGCAATCTTTACCATTGAAAGCAGACCCCGAGCCCGCAACACTAGATCCAGTGCCGCCGCCATCGCCAAGCCGAGCGCCGCCGTCGTCGATCCGCGCCGTCGCCGCCGCTCTCTCGCCGTTAAGCACCCCAGGAGGTTCACCTCGATAACCCGCACCTTTCCTTTGCGCTTTTGCTCGGAATTTGGCCGCACACCGCGCTAATTTCGGCTCGCCGTTGTTCTTCAGCGCCGCCGGCCGCCGTTCACCGTCGTTCGTCGCCGTCGCCGGTCGATCTTCGTAGAATTCACTCCTGGTGAGTTCGCCTTGGTCCCATCTTGCTCTCTGTCCTAGTCTTATCGCATATTGTGCACCGTAGCGTCGAGTTCATCTTCGCTCGAGGGCTCTGCCACCGCGCATGGCGCCGCCGCCGTCGATCGTCGTCTCCGTCGCGCGTCTGTTGTCAAGATTACCCTTGATAGACTCGTCTTTGCCTCGCGAGTCTGTAGGTCCAAGTTTCGTCCCAAACCGAGCTGTGTAGCGTGTTTCCGACGTTCCTCCGGCGAAGCGCCGCCGTCCCGGCCATCGCCGGCGTCGACCCGAGCGGCCAAGTCTTCCTGGCCGTCGGATCTAGATCGAACGGCTCAGATTAGACCGAGCCGAAGTCAATTAATTCAGTAACGGTCAGCGCTGTCCACTTTGCTAAAGAGCCCCTGAAGTTTTCGGAAATTAACCCGTGGTCCAATTTAATTCGAAAATAATTACAAATAGGTCCTTTTTCTTTTGTTTTAGCCCCTAGAACTTTTAAAACTTTGCCAGCAAGTCCCCAAATCTTAGAAAAGCAATATCTTTTGCGTTTTAACTCCGATTTTAGTGATTCTCGCGCTCTCGCGTTCGTTGTAATGTGTAGATTACTTTTGTGCTATTGTTTTCTTCTGTTGGAATTGTTTGGTGTACTGTTTCTTATTTGTTGTATTGTTTCCTTGCATGTGAATGTGTGATGCGATTACGAAACGACCAGTTCGAGGATTTCTCTAAAGAACCAACTGTTGGAGAAGGATTTGAGAAGCAACAGAGTTGGGAAGAAGGCAAGTGTATTATGTCATGAAAATGTCCTAATAA
>OAMR01000828.1:432118-457457 GCA_900205405.1 Echinochloa crus-galli | reverse complement strand
AGTTGGGTTAGATTAAGGACTTGATAACCTAGGTTCTGGGAATTTTTCGTGATTTTTGGATGTTCTGGCAGAGAGATATAATGGTTTTATTGGAGTAACCAGAATCTGTCCCGTGGTCCTGACACAGCTGTCTTGTTTATTTTATACCTCGAGCCACCAAATTCCGATGGAGGTGATTCAAGTTGGGTTAGTTTCAGAATTTTATAGTCTACGTTTAGACAAAAAATCATGATTTTTGGATATCAGAATGAGAGTTACAACTGTTTATTTAGGACGAACAGAATCTGTTTTAGAATTTGATTTGCCCGTCATTGGCAACTCGTTCCACATTAACTCTTATCTGTTCATGAATTGAGTTATATTTTTTTTACCACCCTCTTGCTTTTCTTTCTTTTATTGCGCATCTACTATCCGGAATGCTGCTCAGATTGGGAGAATTTTGAGGATTTCACTACTGGTTCTGAGGAGTTCTAGGAAAGTCTCCCCCAGTCAATTGCCTGTGGAGATGGAGTCACTTTTGCTTCGTTAGATAACGTTTATTTAAGTCTTCCACTATGACATTTGAGTCAACTCTGGTATTGTAATAAATGCACTATAATACTCTTTCGATATGCATGGTTATGGATATTCACTTGTGACGTCTACCATATGTGTGTAAACTGATCCTGGCGCACATATGAGATGCACCTGGTTTTCCCCTTAAAACCGGGTGTGACCGAGGTGGTATCAGAGCTATGTTGACTGTAGGACGCAAGCCTAGATAGAAATGGTCATTTTCTAAGGATTAATTTGCTTAACTACTCTTGGTCTGCCTATTCTTGGTTTAACTTACTAATAATTCAGGTCATTGATAATTGTCTCCTCCTTGATCCTTGTTTCTGTTTCTTCTGGTTCTAATGTCTTTAGAACTATTCTCACCCTTTTTTGCTTAAAACCATAGATGGTGTTGACAAGGCAAGGTGCTCGCAGGATGGCAAGCACTATTTCCTCTTTCGCGTCGCATTCAGTGTGAGAAGAGGAACCAGAACCTGAAGAGGTGGAAGTAATGGACGAAGAAGTTAACTCGGAGGGAATGCTCCAGCTGGATCTGAAGGAAGTGAAGGACCCTCTCCGCCGCCTGACATGTGGGTAGTGACTGTTCATCACCACGACGGAGGCAACAGTGGGTTTCCTATGATGCTTCGAATGCTTTTCGAGCGTCTGAACTACCCAGTGGAGATAGAATATTGTGGAAGGAGGAGGACACATCCAGATCACCAGAGGACTGGGAAGTCACTGTATACATCAGGGAGCCTGATTATGAGTTTGGTGGAACCAAAGAGGCTGCAGTGCATCACGCCATCGCCGTGAGATCAACTTTTGAAGCTGGAATCCAAGATGCAACCAGGAGGGCACTTTCTGTGCTTTGTCATGAGGAGGCTGCTGAAATACGTCACACTGCTTGGGCGTATCTTCCTCGAAGGCAGCAAGGCACTCCAACTGGGGTTGTGCCACAACCGCCAGGTTTAGACTCCGCACTCAACGTCCAGGTGGCGTTCACTCAGATGCTCAACGTGCACGCCGATGACACCACAAGGGAGCTACAAGAAGTGCGTGAAGAACTCGCGCTGAACGAAGGAAGAACAAGAGACTGACAGCTGAACTCAAAGGAGAAGCACTTCCGCCTTTGGATGAAGATGTAGAAGGATTCCTGGGTCATTCACCGCCTCACTAGACAGTGCTCGATGGATCATCTAGTTGCTTTACCATACCTTTTAAGATAGGATACCCTCTCTTTTGTTAGTTCAGTACGTTTAGACTCGTGCGTAACATGTGTTTAGTTTGGAGGTGTGGTAGAGATGTTTGCTTTTGTGTTAAGTGTGTGATTTGGATCTTTGTAATGATTGAACTTAATTGTGAAGTGATGACCACAATTGAGTAATTATTAAATAAAGAAATTTAGTTAGTTTTGGGTTATCTTGGTCTCCGATCTTATCCCTCAACTACCGCTTAATCCATATAATCGTACCCCTCTTATAAATCATGTTATGCAACAATCTGTTCTCGCTGCTACATGATATCCTGGTACTGTTCGAATTGTTTCGGGAGCTTCAGAACTCCGTTTGGTATAAATCCAGTTGGGTTGGATGAAGGACTTGATAACCTAGGTTCTGGGAATTTTTCGTGATTTTTGGAGGTTCTGTTGGAGTAACCAGAATCTGTCTCGTGGTCCTGACACAGCTGTCTTGTTTATTTTATACCCCGAGCTACAAAATTCCAATTGAGATGATTCAAGTTGGGTTAGTTTCAGAATTTTATAGTCTACGATCAGACAAAATATCATGATTTTTGGATACACAGAACAAGAGTTACAACTGTTTTATTAGGACGAACAGAATCTGTTTCAGAATTTGGATTGTCCGTTGTTGGCAACTCGTTCTATATTAACTCTTATCTGTTCATGATTGAGTTATATCTTTTATCACTTTCTGAACCTCATGTTCTAACCACCATATGGTAAACACCAGGTCTGGAAGTGGAGTGGATCGACCACCTGTGATTCGTCAAGGACGTGCCAACCCCAATCCAAATCCTCCGCCGAATCAAGCAGCCGTAGCAATGGATCAGATCCTCGCCAACCAGACTCAGATTCTCCAGGACCTGGCTAATACCTTGGCAGCCATGCAAGCACAAAACAACAATAACCACAACAACAACCAGCCAAGAGACAAGCATCGGGAGTTCATGAGTCACAAACCTCCTACCTACTCCCACTCTGCAGATCCACTTGATGCTGATGATTGGCTGAAGACTGTTGAGAAGAAGCTGGATATGGCTGAGTGCAACGACATGGAGAAGGTCCTGTATGCCTCAGGCCGCTTGGAAGGATCAGCTTCAGATTGGTGGGATGCTTATCTTGCTGCTCATGCCACCCTTGATGCTGTCACCTGGCAGGAGTTTAGGACCAACTTCAGGAGCCACCATATTCCTGCTGGTGTCATGAAGATGAAGAAGAAGGAGTTCCTCTCACTCAAGCAAGGTGGGATGACCATTAGTGAGTACCGGGATAAGTTTATTCAGTTGTCCCGTTACGCCCCAGATGAGGTGAAAGAGGATGAGTAGAAGCAGAAGCGATTTCTGGAGGGATTGATTCCGCCGCTCCAATATAAACTCATGTCTCACACCTTCCCAACATTTCAGAAGTTGCTGGATAAGGCTATTGGCTTGGAGGTCAAGCGTCGTGAGTTGGGAGAGCAGAAGAGGAAGTTCCTGGTTGCAGGACAGTCAAGCAGTAACACCCGCCCTCATTTCCAGCAACCCCAGCAGAACATGCCCGTTCGTTTTGGTGGGCAAGGGAGTAACTTTGTGCAGAGTCAGGGTCAGCGGTCAGCACCTCCACCTCAGCGCCAAGCATTCCAGCAGAACCGCCAGACCACCCCGGCTCAGACTCCAGTGAAGACCCCTGCACCAGACAGTGCTCCTACTCCTCGTGCATGCTACATTTGTGGAGATCCCAGTCATTTTGCCCACAACTGTCCTAAGAGGAGTGCTCAGACCCCGCAGCGCCCGAGTGGCAGTGCTCCTATGCAGAATACCCCTCAGCAGCAGAACAAGAATGTGAACTCGACGCCCAGAGTAACAAGGGCCAGTAGAATCAGATGCGGGGCAAGGTGAACCATGTTGCTGCAGAGACCGCTCAGGATTCCCAAGATGTGGTACTTGGTATGTTCCTTGTCAACTCAGCCCCTGCATCAGTTTTATTCGACTCTGGAGCATCTCATTCTTTTATTACTGCTCAGTTCGTAGCTAAGAATAATATACCTATGGTCCCTATGAAAAATAACATGCTAGTTAGTTCTCCTGGTGGAAACATGAAAGCCAACTTTATCTGTCCCCGAGTTAACCTGAAAATAGTTGGGGTAGACTTTCTTGTTGATCTGATAGTCCTGAACTCTGAGGGAATTGATGTCATACTTGAAATGAGATGATTAGCTGCTTTTAATGCGGTAATTCAGTGTGCCAAAAGGTCCGTGTTGTTGACTAGCCCTCAGGGTGAGAAGATTGAATTCGGAGCCACACAACCCTCAGCTTCAACATACTCAGTGAATCAGGCCAGTGGTATTTCTTTGGAGGATATCAGAGTTGTTTGTGAGTTTCCAGATGTCTTCCCAGATGATTTGCCAGGTATGCCACTCGACCGAGACATTGAGTTTATCATTGAACTTTTACCTGGTACTGCTCCTATTTCTAAAAGACCCTATAGAATGGTTGTTAATGAACTAGAAGAACTTAGGAAACAACTTAAGGAATTGTTGGATAAAGGTTACATTCATCCTAGTTCTTCACCTTGGGGAGCACCTGTAATCTTTGTGGGTAAAAAGGATGGTACTCTGAGGATGTGTGTGGATTATCGTTCATTGAATGAAGTAACCATCAAGAATAAGTATCCACTACCCAGAATTGAAGATTTATTTGATCAGTTGAGAGGAGCTAAGGTGTTCTCCAAGATTGACTTGAGATTTGGCTACCATCAGTTGAGGATCAGACATTCTGACATTCCTAAAACAGCATTCACCACCAGGTATGGATTGTATGAGTTTACGGTGATGTCGTTTGAATTGACAAATGCACCCGCCTACTTTATGTACATGATGAATAAGGTGTTCATGGAGTACTTGGATAAATTTGTGGTGGTGTTTATTGATGATATTCTGATTTACTATAAGAATGAGGAAGAGCATGAGGAACACTTGAGATTGCAGACTCTTAGAGAGAACCAGTTGTATGCCAAGTTTAGTAAATGTGAGTTTTGGTTGAATCAAGTGTCTTTTCTTGGTCATGTTGTTACTGATGGAGGTATTGCAGTGGATCCAAGTAAAGTCAAGGATGTGTTGGATTGGGAACCTCCTACCACAGTCTCTGAGATCAGAAGCTTTCTGGGATTGGCTGGATATTATAGGAGATTCATTGAAGGCTTTTCTAAAATAGCGAAACCTCTTACTTCGCTAGTAGAGAAGGGCAAGGAGTTTGTTTGGTCAGAAGCATGTCAGGCCAGTTTTGAAGAGTTGAGAAGGAAGTTGATTACAGCCCCAGTGCTCGCTATGCCTGATATTCACAAGAACTTTGATATATATTGTGATGCTTCTCGTAGAGGTCTTGGGTGTGTGCTCATGCAGGAAGGCAGAGTTATAGCCTATGCATCCAGGCAGTTGAGGAAGCACGAGCTGAACTATCCTACTCATGATCTGGAACTTGCAGCTGTTGTCTATGCCTTGAAGATCTGGAGGCACTATATTCTAGGTAACAGATGTGAGCTGTCTACTGATCACAAAAGCCTGAAGTACATATTTACTCAGAAGGATCTGAATTTGAGGCAGAGAAGATGGTTGGAGTTGATCAAGGATTATGATCTGGGAATCAACTATCATCCTGGCAAGGCTAATTTGGTTGCTGATGCGTTAAGTAGGAAGTCGCAAGTCAATGCAATGTTTGGTCGCCAGTTACCAGCTGAGTTGCTTGCAGAGATGGAAAAGCTGAACTTGGGATTCCTGAATCAGACAGAAGGTGTGACCATGGAAGTTGAGTCTACACTGGAGCAGGAAATTCGGAAGGGTCAGCTTACTGATGAGAAGATAAAGGAAATCAAGGAAACCATGTTAGTAGGGAAAGCACCCGATTTCACCGAAGATGATCAAGGTACAATTTGGTTTAGAAAGAGGATATGTGTACCGGATATTGAGTCTCTCAGAGAGCAGATATTGAGGGAAGCTCATGATTCCGCATATTCTATTCATCCTGGAAGTACAAAGATGTATCAAGATCTGAAGCAAAGGTATTGGTGGTATGGACTAAAAAGGGATGTGGCTGCCCATGTGGCATTGTGTGATGTTTGTCAGAGAGTTAAGGCTGAACACCAGAGACCAGCCGGTTTGCTTCAACCACTTAAGGTGCCAGAATGGAAGTGTGAAGAAATGAGTATGGATTTCATTGTTGGATTACCCCGCACTAGAGGAGGATATGACTCTATATGGGTTATTGTGGACAGATTAACTAAGGTAGCTCATTTTATACCCGTTAATACTACCTATACCAGTGCTAAGTTAGCAGAATTATACATGTCCAGAATTATTTATCTCCATGGTGTACCTAAAAAGATAGTGTCTGATAGAGGTACTCAGTTTACATCTAGATTCTGGCAGAAGTTGCATGAATCTATGGATACAAAGTTGAATTTTAGTTCGGCATATCATCCTGAGACAGATGGTCAGACAGAGAGGACCAATCAGATTTTGGAGGATAAGTTGAGAGCTTGTGCTTTGAAGCATGGAGGTAGTTGGGATAAGAGTCTTCCATATGCAGAGTTCTCATATAACAACAGTTATCAGACAAGTCTAAAGATGGCCCCATTTGAAGCACTTTATGGAAGAAAGTGCAGGACACCGTTGTATT
Source organism: Echinochloa crus-galli (assembly GCA_900205405.1). Taxonomy (NCBI): domain Eukaryota; kingdom Viridiplantae; phylum Streptophyta; class Magnoliopsida; order Poales; family Poaceae; genus Echinochloa; species Echinochloa crus-galli. The sequence goes on along the minus strand of OAMR01000828.1, from coordinate 451,028 downwards.
GGAGTGAAACTGGTGAGAGTCAGTTGTTTGGTCCAGAGATACTGCAGGAAGCGGAAAGACATGTTTAGATTATCAGAGAGAACTTAAGAACGGCTCAGTCCAGACAGAAGAGTTATAAAGACACAAGAAGGAGAGAATTAACTTTCGAAGTAGGTGATTACGTGTATCTGAAAGTATCTTTTATTCGAGGCTTGAGAAGGTTTAAGGTGAAAGGAAAATTATCTCCTCGTTTTATTGGACCTTTCAAGATTGTGGATAGAAAATGTGAGGTTGCTTATCAGTTGGAATTGCCAGCCAGACTGTCAGATGTGCATGATGTGTTCCATATCTCTCAGTTGAAGAAGTGTCTTAGAGTTCCTGAGGAGGAATTACCCTTGGATGAGTTGGATGTGCAAGATGATTTGACTTATAAGGAGTACCCAGCTAATATTTTGGAAACTGCTGAAAGAGTTACTAGGAGTAAAGTGATTAAGATGTGTAAAGTTCAGTGGAGTCATCATGCGGAGAGTGAGGCAACTTGGGAAAGAGAGGATGAGTTGATGGCAGAGTTCCCTCAGATTTTCTCTAATCTATCCGAATCTCGAGGACGAGATTCATTTTAAGGGGGGTAGGTTTGTAACACCCTAAATTTCATCACATTTAAATTGTAGCAACCATTTGTATTTTCTAGGATTTATTAAGGCTTATATAAATTTTCTAGGAATTAATTGGAATTTCTAGCCTTTTATCAATTTAAATATCACATTAAATAATTATTTTAGTCAAAATAAGTTTTTGTTGCATTCATGCTGTTGCATATATTTTTGGCTGCTAGTAAATCAAGTTGGAATTTAAATTCCGTTTAAATTCGAATTTGATTTGCTTTTGTTTGAGTTTTAGAAAAGTTTAAATCAGCCGAGTTCGATTTCACCCCTTGAACTCTTGGCCCGGTCCAAGTTTGCCCCTGAACTTTCTCTCCCGCTCGCTATTTCTCACCGGCCGTTTCCTTCTCATTCTGTTCGGCCTGCTCCACTTTCGGCCCAACGTCGGTCCGTTCCTTTTCTTTCCCGTTTCTCTTTTCTTTGTGACGCCGACAGGCGGGCCCCACTGGTCAGGCTCGTCTTCTCCCTCCCGTCGCCGACGCGGATTCTTCGCCGAGTTCCGATCGCCGCCGTCTCCGACTCCGCTTCCGTCATGTCTGTCCAGCCCATGCTCCGGTCTATTTAAGCGCGCGCCCACCTGCAATCTTTACCATTGAAAGCCAACCCCGAGCCCGCAACTCTAGATCCAGTGTCGCCGCCATCGCCAAGCCGAGCGCCGCCGTCGTCGATCCGCGCCGCCGCCGCCGCTCTCTCACCGTTAAGCACCCCAGGAGGTTCGCCTCAATAACCCGCACCTTTGCTTTGCATTTTTGCTCGGAATTTGGCCGCACACCGTGCTAATTTCGGCTCGCCGTTGTTCTTCAGCGCCGTCGGCCGCCATTCACCGTCGCCGGTCGGTCTTCGTCGAATTCACTCCTAGTGAGTTCGCCTTGGTCCCATCTTGCTCTTTGTCCTAGTCTCGTCGCATATTGTGCATCGTAGCGTCGAGTTCATCTTCGCCCGAGGGCTCCGCCGCCGCGCATGGCGCCGCCGCCGCCGATCGTCGTCTTCGTCGCGCGTCTGTTGTCAAGATCACCCTTGATAGACTCGTCTTTGCCTGGCGTGTAGCGTGTTTCCGACATGTAGCGTGTTTCCGACGTTCCTCTGGCGAAGCGCCGCCGTCCCGGCAATCGCCGGCGTCGACCCGAGCGGCCAAGTCTTCCTGGCCGTCAGATCTGGATCGAACGGCTCAGATTAGACCGAGCCGAAGTCAATTAATTCAGTAACGGTCAGCACTGTCCACTTTGCTAAGGAGCCCCTGAAGTTTTCGGAAATTAACCCACGGTCCAATTTAATTCGAAAATAATTACAAATAGGTCATTTTTCTTTTGTTTTAGCCCCTGAAACTTTTAAAACTTTGTCAGCAAGTCCCCGAATCTTAGAAAAGCCATATCTTTTGTGTTTTAACTCTCGCGTTCGTTGTAACGTGTAGATTAGTTTAGTGCTGTTGTTTTCTTCTTTTGGAATTGTTTGGTGTACTGTTTCTTATTTGTTGTATTGTTTCCTTGCATGTGAATGTGTGATGCGATTAGGAAACGACTAGTTCGAGGATTTCGCTGAAGATCCAACTGTTGGAGAAGGATTTCAGCAGCAACAGAGTTGGGAAGAAGGCAAGTGTATTATGTCATGCAAATGTCCTAATAATTATTAATTTCACCACCCATGCATGTGTCTTAATTTGATGGGTTCCTATTTAAGGATTTGCCTAGCCACTATATTTTCCTGTCCCTGAAACTAGGTTACTTAATTAATTTTGCTGGTAGATGATGCTTAGTTTGCTCAACTGGGATTGGTTAAATGAACCCCTACTCTATGTTCCAAATACTCTTTGAATTAATTAAATGGCAAGATCATATCTTTTTAATTGGAACATGGAGAACCACCCAGGAAAACAGTACAACCATGAGTGCCATGTGGCTCTGGCTTTGACTGAGTAATTAGGTGTTCTGGTTTATGGTAGCTTTACTCGAAAGGGGCATGGGGTGGTCTTTCATTACAGTGACGACACTATCATGTTTATAGAAAGGAGGAATATATAACAAACACGCAAACAATTGGAGTACGAGATGCCGAAGAAGCAAGTGGGCCACTTGGGTGTCCCGTCGAGATGGGGGGCTTCTTTTTTTGTGGCCAACCACCACTTAAGCAAGTAGTGCGCTCATCTTAAAGAGAAAAGGACCTTAGTGTTACTGCTTTGAGCCAATCAAACTAATTTACGAGGCGTAGTAAAACTGTTATAACAGCCGTGCTCACGGTTAAGAGCGGCCTGAACCCTTACATGATAATCATACTTGAACATGAGCTAAATCGTGGTTACTTGAATATGTTGGGAATTTGACATTCATTAATTTTTGGGTGGTATATACTTTCATTTGCTAGTAAATAGTTGCTTAATAAAACTTGACCAACTAAAAGTGCTTACTGAAGTATGGTCAGCCAACCTTTTGCCTCAGCCTTGTATGTCATATTACTTTTGCTGAGTACGTTATGTGCTCATACTTGTTGCCTTTCTTTCTTTTATTGCATCTACTATCCGGAATGCTGCTCAGATTGGGAGAATTTTGAGGATTTCACTACTGGTTCTGAGGAGTTCTAGGCGAGTCTCCCCCAGTCAATTGCCTGTGGAGATGGACTCACTTTTGCTTCGTTAGATAACGTTTATTTAAGTCTTCCGCTATGACATTTGAGTCAACTCTGGTATTGTAATAAATGCACTATAATACTCTTTCGATATGCATGGTTATGGATATTCACTTGTGACGTCTACCATATGTGTGTAAACTCATCCTGGCGCACATATGAGATGCACCTGATTTTCCCCTTAAAATCGGGTGTGACAGTGGTAGGGCACATCGGGCTTCAAGCTGTCCGCACTCGTGGTACTCTGTTCTCATCTTCTAAAACAAATAGTTCTACCTAGTCATTGAGATTCTTCCCTCTATATCAATATATTCTGCACTTGTTATCCTCTATATCTTATATTCTATACCAACTACCAACACGTGAGCCTACCCATCTATTTTTCTCCTTTTTCTTTCATCGACGCCACCACTTCCCCCCACTTTATATCTCTTCCTCTATCTCCCCCTCTCTATAGTGGCGGCGGCAAGGGGTGCCGGTCTCCCCGGCCAGTAGCCTTCAGCCCTGCGGCGTCCCGAACTCCAAAGGCTCACGGGTGGCTCCCACGGCACCTGCGGATGTCTCCCATGGTGGCGACGACAGCGGACGACCTCCCGGCGGCAGATGATCGCGCGGCGACCATGGAGGGCTCCCATGATGGCCACGGACGTCCGGCGACAGTGGAGGCCTCCCACGATGGCCACGAACGGCTGCACGGCGGCGGCGGACATTCGCGCGACAACGGCGAGGACTACCGCAGCGGCCATGGACGGCCGCGCGGCGGTGGTAGAGGGCTCTCACGGCGGCCACGCGGCGACGGTGGAGGCGTCCTACGGCGGACACGGACAACTGCGCGGTGGCGGCGGCGGCGGATGGTTGCGCGGCGACGACGAGAACTCCCGCGAAGGCCACGAACGGCTGCGTGGTGGGGGTAGAGGGCTCCCACAGCGGCCGCGGACTGCCGCTCGACGATGGTGCGGGCCTTCTACGGTGGCCACAGCTGTGTGGCGGCGGTGAAGGGCTCCCATGGCGGCCGCGGACGGGCGCGTGCTAATAAATGAGGGGTGGTGGTGGACAGAATAATATAGACAGTTAGATCTTCATCATATCCGACGATGTATATTCTTCTCTTTTTTTTTATTAACGAAGTAATATAGACCGTTAGATTTTCATAAAATCCGATGGCGTATATTATTTATTTTCTTTATATTAATGAAATAATATGGACCGTTAGATCTTCATAAAATGTGACGGCATACATTTTTCTCTTTTTTAGATTAACGGAATAATATCGACCGTTAGATCTTCATAAAATCTGACGGAATATATTCTTCTCTTTTTAGATTAACTAGGAAGAACACACGTGCGGTACGCACGCTTATTGATGACATGTAGGTACTAAAACAATATCACTTCACTTTAGTGCAAAGCGCTTTTAAAAATACTTGATATCCGCTCTCTCATGTATAGAGAGCTTTAGATATTCTCAAAACTCATGATAGTTGGCATTTATTTATATGGAGAAAAACTCTCTAATTTATTGTCTTTTAGCAATACGGAATAATTGTGTATAGACGTGGGTACAAATGTGGGTATATTTAGGTAAGACCCTTTTTTGGGAGAAAAAAGTTTTGGGTTTAGAGGGGAAATCAACACAGGAATGTCCCTCCCCCTCTTTTTTGACCATTCATCAACCAATTTTCCCGACAGGTGGGTCCTATGTGAGGTGGGTGTGAGTTTTTTGTTGACGAGAAGTGTTTTCAAATCTAATTCTCTTTATAGTATAGATGTGGGAATTTCTTGACCCTCTCGACGAACGTGGTAGCTCCTTTTAACACTATTGTGTTAGTATAATAGATAATAGATTCTATCCCTATGGACATTATACATTCCTATTGACTCTGATCTTGGGCTCTGCCCTCCCGGCTGCGCACACTACTACAGAAAGCGGCATCACAAATGGCATGATCACAAACGGTTCTTTTTAAGAACCGTTTGTGATGTGAGGCCATCACAAACGGTTTATAGCAAAAACTGTTTGTGATGGCATCACAAACAGTTGGTAATACGAACCCTTTGTGATGACCTTCATCACAAACGGTTTTTTAAACCCTTTATGATGATGTGTATGGTACACGTTCAAACCACATTTTGAACTAGTAAACCACTTCAAATCAAAAAGTGTTGAACTACAAAGTTTTATGGGTTCTCAAGATGTAGAACTTTTACTTTGGTCATTTCTTCATTTGACAAATTCATATGAATATTGTTCATAAAATGCATATCTCTCATAGAGTTCTAGTTTCCTAAAACAATGTTACCCTCACTACATCGTATGGAAAAACGGTCAGTATCAAAGTTGTAGATCTTCAGATGTTATGAAACTTTGTAGTTGACAACTTTTTAATTTGAATATGTTTTACTAGTGAAAACTAAGTTTGTAATCAAAATTTGAAATTTGAGTTTTTTCAAACGACCCCGGATGAAAAAACGGTCAACATGAAAGTTGTAGATCTCGACAAGTCATGAAAGTTTGTAGTTGACAACTTTGTCATTTGAAGTCATCTAGTTAGCTAGATCTAAGTTTAAATGTTCTCAAATTTGAAATTCAAATTTTGTAAACGGCATCGGATGAAAAAACGGTCAACATGAAAGTTGTAGGTTTTGAAAAGTAAACGTTGTAGTTCAACACCTTTTGATTTAAAGTCGTTTATGGCCTCAAACAAACAATTTAAACTCAGTTTGATATAATATGACAGGAGTCGGAACAGTATTAGTCACAGGTGACGAAGTGGTGCAGAGGTCGCCGGTTCGAATCCCGCCGGCCGCGTAGCGCGCGATTTATGCGCGAAAAAATGGTGCGACTTGCTTGGAGGGCTGGCCTCCCCAAATGAAAATCACAAACGGTTTGTGGCTTGAACCGTTTGTGATGCTCCACGTCACAAGATGCCGGAGGCATCACAAACGACATGTCACAAACGGTCCCAACCGTACTGTCCCAACCGTTTGTGATGGCTTTCCCAACCGTTTGTGACGTGGAGTTCTGCAGCAGTGGCACACGGTAGGGGCGCGAGCTGAGCGGACCCTACAACTGAACAAACCCATTGTGTGACGGTGACACCCTGTACGCAGGATCACTCACCTCTGCCTCTCGCCTCTGGTCTCACGGATACACAACTTGCTGTCTTAGCCTAAAGCTGCCCGTGCTCGCATGCCCTTTCTACATTTCAAAGCCAGAGGGACTTCCGTCATTGAATTTCGAATCCCGACACCTCGCATTCGCATGGACTGCTGAGCAAGAACCATATGCATGGTTCACACTATTGCCTAAGAAGTGACAGTTCTTTTGAACATTCTAATTAGAAGGTTCAAATGTTCTAGATTCACTCTCTAGCTAGCTGGATAGTAACATATATATACTCAACATCCTCATTAGTTTTGTTGACATTCATCTCGTCTTTACTTTTACTTTGAGAAGCAAATAAAAGCTAGCTATTTATGTATACGACGCGATGTGAAAATATACATCATACGCAGTCATGGTACATATACCAAAACCTTTGTTGCTCTAGCACAAGGACTGGATGCATGATATTAAGACCATATAAATACTAGAATTTTTTATATTATATATATTATTGTGGCAATTTTCAATTTAACTCTAGCTCGCGAGCTCAATGAGCCGAGCCGAGCCAAGATTTTTGCTCGTTTCCTTAACGAGCCGAGCCGAGCTGGCTCGTTTGGCTAACGAGCTCGAACGAGCCGAGCTGGCTCGATATCCACCCCTAGTGGTAGCTGCCTCTGACCCCCTCTCTTCCTCCTCCAACTCTTTTTCGCTCTTCGCTCCAGTTCACCGTCACGAATGGTGTTCTTCTGTGGATAATGCAGGTCTCATGGTGATCGGCTACTCCATCCAGAGCACGGAAGCCGTGAAGCCGGGGAGGATGTGCGCCATGTACTGCCTGAACGCAACGTACATGACGTGCCCGCCCAAGTATACCGAGAAGCTGCAGCCTGCGTGCAACTGCTGCCTCGCCGAGAAGAGCGGCTGCACCATCTACCTGAGCGACGGGGGAGTGGAGAAATGCCCATGAAGAGCCTGACCGTGAAGTCCAATCTTGTATGGTCGAGATCTTGCTGTTGAATAAAAGGCCTGTGGCCTGCATTACTGCATGTCATGAAGAGCATTTCAGTTGTACTGTGCGCCAAACTTTATCCAGTATAAAATGCATCCTGGGAAATGGCGTTCTGAATTTCACAGTTAGACTCTTTTGCCCTAATTATTTTTGTCTCGCAAAGCAGATATTTGAAATTACAATGAGGGCATTGCTACTTTAATTTGGGTTGACTACCATTAGCATTTTACTCAACATTCTTAAGTGCCGATTGGTGTGCCCGAATCCCATCACGAGGGGAGACTTGGTGGAAAGGGCACACTAGGGAGAAGATCGATGGTGATCAAGGACGTTGAGACATTTCGTAAAGCGCACCTCACAGTTTTGCAACAATCAACCTTAGTTGCTCCGTACATCGAGGAGCACATGCAGATTCTCAGGGACGAAAACTCAACAAAGTCTGCGGCCTTCATTCAGCGTCTGCACAATAGTACTTTCGCCGATTGGTTGCGAAGACGTCTTATGGGTGTCGAGGGCATTGATGCGCAGCTAGCTTTTGTAGCTAGAGGTCCATCGAGCACGATCTTGACATTCCAAGGATACGACATCAATGGGTATACATTTTACACAAGAGCTTCTGCCCATGCACCCATTGTAAAAATATGCAATCGTACAAACAAAGAGGTTGTCTTCAAGTGCATTTGATGAGGCACGATTTCATGAGGAATTATTCTGTTTATGTATTGGAGATATTTACATTGAAATGTATATTGGAAATGTTATATGTTTGAAATGTATATTGGAAAATGCTTCATTTAAATGTATTGGAGATATTTACATTGAAATGTATATTGGAAATGTTATATGTTTGAAATGTATATTGGAAAATGCTTCATTTAAATGTATTGGAGATATTTACATTGAAATGTATATTGGAAATGTTATATGTTTGAAATGTATATTGGAAAATGCTTCATTTAAATGTATTGGAGATATTTACATTGAAATGTATATTGGAAATGTTATATGTTTGAAATGTATATTGGAAAATGCTTCATTTAAATGTATTGGAGATATTTACATTGAAATGTATATTGGAAATGTTATATGTTTGAAATGTATATTGGAAAATGCTTCATTTAAATGTATTGGAGATATTTACATTGAAATGTATATTGGAAATGTTATATGTTTGAAATGTATATTGGAAAATGCTTCATTTAAATGTATTGGAGATATTTACATTGAAATGTATATTGGAAATGTTATATGTTTGAAATGTATATTGGAAAATGCTTCATTTAAATGTATTGGAGATATTTACATTGAAATGTATATTGGAAATGTTATATGTTTGAAATGTATATTGGAAAATGCTTCATTTAAATGTATTGGAGATATTTACATTGAAATGTATATTGGAAATGTTATATGTTTGAAATGTATATTGGAAAATGCTTCATTTAAATGTATTGGAGATATTTACATTGAAATGTATATTGGAAATGTTATATGTTTGAAATGTATATTGGAAAATGCTTCATTTAAATGTATTGGAGATATTTACATTGAAATGTATATTGGAAATGTTATATGTTTGAAATGTATATTGGAAAATGCTTCATTTAAATGTATTGGAGATATTTACATTGAAATGTATATTGGAAATGTTATATGTTTGAAATGTATATTGGAAAATGCTTCATTTAAATGTATTGGAGATATTTACATTGAAATGTATATTGGAAATGTTATATGTTTGAAATGTATATTGGAAAATGCTTCATTTAAATGTATTGGAGATATTTACATTGAAATGTATATTGGAAATGTTATATGTTTGAAATGTATATTGGAAAATGCTTCATTTAAATGTATTGGAGATATTTACATTGAAATGTATATTGGAAATGTTATATGTTTGAAATGTATATTGGAAAATGCTTCATTTAAATGTATTGGAGATATTTACATTGAAATGTATATTGGAAATGTTATATGTTTGTATAATGTATACTATCGAAAATGTTTATTATCGGAAATTCTATGGCGTACCCGAACCCATCGCGCACCCGAACCCCTTAGCGAATCCGTTTTTCGCGCACCGACCCCCTTAGCGAACCCTTAGCGAATCAATTCACACCGCGCACCCGAACCCCTTGGCGAATCCGTTTTTCACGCACCGACCCCCTTAGCGAAAATGTTAGAAATATTGGGAATATGTATGCTTTGTATATATTTCTTATCAATTATTTTTAATTCTATAGATGGCGGACAACAACAACAACGTCCCACCCATGCAAGAGGACAACAACACCCCTGTCCCACCCATGCAAGAGGACAACGACACGTTCTTTGCGAATCAACTTTTCAATATTGTAACCCAACCAATGTCGATGGATGATGTGTTGGGCATCATTGGAAGGGACGACAATGTCCATGGCGACAATGTTGCAAGGGCCGAAACTATTGAAGGAGCCGGTAGCGCGCCCTCGTCTAGTCAGGTGTGTATATAGATAACATAAATTTGTACTGTACATGTCAATTATGTATACCATCTCTATATCATCTCGTATATATGTAATTTGTGTAGGCCGCCTCTGCTAAGAAATCAAAACGATCGACCACGAAGAAGCTGAAGGATGTCAAGTTACACATCACCCGAGTGGAGGATGACGGGGAGCCAGTTGAGCCCCCAAAAGTGGCCAAGAAATTTGTATCTCAGTGCGGGGTAATTGTACGGGACAATGTGCCCATTAGTATCAGAAAATGGAAGTCCACGGACCCCACTGAGGAGTACGTGCTCCCCGATACAGAGAAGGAGATGCTATGGAGGGAATTAAAGGCAATATTCGACTGGCCTAGCACTCATGAAGCAGAACTGAGGGATTGGACAATGAAGAAGATGGCAGTTCTGTTTCAGGATTTCAAGAAGAAGTTGTACTCGCAATTTCTCAAAACCGGAGAGGCCCCGGATCCTGAGAAGTATAAGAAGATCACCAATGACGAGTGGGAAGCATTCATTGAGTACAAAACCTCCGAAGAGGGTGCAACGGCTAGCGCTAGAAACGCTGGAAACGCCGCAAATAAGAAGTACTCGCATAAGATGGGTTCGGGAGGTTACAAGGCAAGCATCGCTAAATGGGAGAAGATGGAAGAAGATCTATATGCTAGAGGCATCACTCCAGCGACACATGACTGGCCCGCAAGGACCAAGCATTGGTACTATGGTCATGGAGGCACCCTGAGCCCAATCGACGGCTCCTTAGTTTTTCCCGAGGACTTGCGAGAACTAGCTCAGCGTCTCCTCGATATCCTCAGGGCATCTGATAGGGGAGAATTTGTTGCCGATAGAGACAGAGATGAGCTAACCTATGCCTTAGGGAACAAGGAGCATCCTGGACGGACGCGCGGCGTAGGCACAAGCGTCTCATGGAAGAAAGGTTTCCAAGAGCACGCCGCCACCTATAGGAGCCGTTCGAGGAAGAAGGCCGAATATGAGCAGAGGGTGAGGGACCTAGAGCAAACGGTTGCCGCCCAGGGCTCAAAGCTCCAAGAAATGGAGTCAGAGATGGAGCGACGGATGAAGGTAGCATGGCTGCAGATACAACAAGCCACAGGCGGGACCGGTTCCACAGAGCCTGCACCTCTCCAACAAGCCACAGGCGGGACCGGTTCCACAGAGCCTGCACCTCTCCAACAAGCCACAGGCGGGACCGGTTCCACAGAGCCTGCACCTCTCCAACAAGCCACAGGCGGGACCGGTTCCACAGAGCCTGCACCTCTCCAACAAGCCACAGGCGGGACCGGTTCCACAGAGCCTGCACCTCTCCAACAAGCCACAGGCGGGACCGGTTCCACAGAGCCTGCACCTCTCCAACAAGCCACAGGCGGGACCGGTTCCACAGAGCATGCACCTCTCCAAGATGCGGCCCTTATTAGCCCTCCACAGCAATATCAAAGCAGTCACGCTTCCACACAGGCCGCCGAAGCGGTCCGTTACACCGTGGATGAAATAACTCAACGGACCGCGTGCGAGCTTGTCGTCAGGCAGAAGAACTTAGCTGTGGTGGTACGTATGCGACCTTAGTTCATACTGCATACATTTCACCGTAAATACCATTCATTTACTAACTTTCTTTGTGACTACTAACTTATCAGGTCGCATACGGTATGACCAAACGTGTGGAAGAAGGGCAAAAATGGCACTGCAATGACATTCCACATGGTTACGTACCTGTTGAGGTGGAGCAAGTCGTCACCAGCTGGGAAGACTTGGAACTTGACATCCCCGGAGGTGACGGAGAAACAAAACTCGGTCAGTGTTCTCACTGCATCATTCTATGGAGCAAGGCAGACATCGTTATACCCGATACACCTGCGGCTACCAACAAGCCCCCGTCACCTCCAAGAGATCCACATCATGACGATTCTCCGGGAGCTCCTGATGCAAGCCCGTCTCCTCCGCCAAAGAGGTCTCCGTCTCCTCCGCCGAAGAGGGGACGCCGCACTAAAGCCTCTGCCCCCACTCCACCAGCGAAGAAGGCGCGAAAAACTAGAGAGAAGCCCGCACCAGAGAAAAGAGCGGGCGAGAAGACTCTAGAGGAGCTCGAAGCCTCGGTAAAAGCAGACACAAAGAGGCAAATGGCCGAGTGGAGGAGAAAACCTGAGCCGGAGCCGAAGCTTGATCCCACCATCGTGAAGTCATTCCTCGGTAATTTGAGCAAGGGTCAACAGAAGGAAGTAATAGTAACAGACTATGACCGCTCATTACTGAAATCTCGCCGGAAACGGAAGGCTGCGGATAAGGAGGCGGGCCCATCCAAAAAGGTTCCTCAGCTCGGCCAGCAACCTCAGCGTCCCTTGGGTCCATTGCCATCTCTGGACGAGCTTAACATTCAACGAGTAATGGCCGAGACTGGACTAACCAGAGCGCAAGTCCTGGGGGAAGAAGAGGTGCCTGTAAACACAACGCTGAGGTGGCCGTTTAATCTTGGCGAGCCTATGGTCCCTCCTGAAATGGAGAGCAACCTACAGACGAAGATGCGCCGATTCCATGACTGGTATTTGGAAGAATCAAGAAGGAATAAACGGCGCATGATAAAAGTAGGCGTGAAGGACCAAGACTTCTACAATGGTGACGCGGATTTTGTCTGGCTCAGGTTTAATGATATATATGAGCTGTACCACCGCGACGCCATGGACGTGGATTTGATCACATGTTGGACACTGTAAGTACTTTGTTGTTGCTTATAATTCACAGTTTGAAAACATTAATTCCAATCTATGCTGACGCGGGCTTTATTTATTGCTTAACATATGCAGAATGGAGATTCAAAAATGTCGCAGATCCGGGATATATGACGTTGGTTTCGTGGATCCTCGAAGGATAAGTGAAGAAATGATATTGATGAATCCTGAGGAAACATATGGAAACCTATACAAATATATTAAGAAACAAAATTACTGCGACTCCATACTAATCCCGTACAACATCGAGTGAGTACATACACAGGCTTCTTCTTCTTATACTGTCTGTGTACTAATTCATTTCTGGTTATAATGTATACATGTGCACAGATTCCACTGGTTCTTAATAATATTGTGTCCTGACCGGGGTGTCGTGAACGTCTTTGATTCGTTGCACACTCCAAAAGAAAAACTACAGAACATCATGGACATGATGACAAGGTGATGTATATTTTCCCCTACTTAATTCACCCCTTACACTCGCAATGACTTAACTCAATTTTTTTGTTCGCAGGGCCTGGATTCAATTCCGTCAAGAACACCCGGGAATTCAACATGAAACACTAAAATGGAACATTGGCTTTCCGGTAAGCAAGTAATTTGTACATGTAGGCCTCGGCTAATATATTATATGAATTTTACTTAATTTCTTTTGGTCGACAGTGTGCCAAACAGGGGCCGGGAAATAATTTATGTGCATACTATGTGTGCGACTACATGTGGAATTGGGGACATAAAAAGCTTACACAACACGATATTATGGTACGTAATAATAAACACATTTCCATTATTATTAAGTGCACAATTATTGTCTCCAACTCGACGGATTAAATGTCTTTCAAATATTTTTAAATTATAGATGTCCTGCACCTCTCCAACAAGCCACAGGCGGGACCGGTTCCACAGAGCATGCACCTCTCCAAGATGCGGCCCTTATTAGCCCTCCACAGCAATATCAAAGCAGTCACGCTTCCACACAGGCCGCCGAAGCGGTCCGTTACACCGTGGATGAAATAACTCAACGGACCGCGTGCGAGCTTGTCGTCAGGCAGAAGAACTTAGCTGTGGTGGTACGTATGCGACCTTAGTTCATACTGCATACATTTCACCGTAAATACCATTCATTTACTAACTTTCTTTGTGACTACTAACTTATCAGGTCGCATACGGTATGACCAAACGTGTGGAAGAAGGGCAAAAATGGCACTGCAATGACATTCCACATGGTTACGTACCTGTTGAGGTGGAGCAAGTCGTCACCAGCTGGGAAGACTTGGAACTTGACATCCCCGGAGGTGACGGAGAAACAAAACTCGGTCAGTGTTCTCACTGCATCATTCTATGGAGCAAGGCAGACATCGTTATACCCGATACACCTGCGGCTACCAACAAGCCCCCGTCACCTCCAAGAGATCCACATCATGACGATTCTCCGGGAGCTCCTGATGCAAGCCCGTCTCCTCCGCCAAAGAGGTCTCCGTCTCCTCCGCCGAAGAGGGGACGCCGCACTAAAGCCTCTGCCCCCACTCCACCAGCGAAGAAGGCGCGAAAAACTAGAGAGAAGCCCGCACCAGAGAAAAGAGCGGGTGAGAAGACTCTAGAGGAGCTCGAAGCCTCGGTAAAAGCAGACACAAAGAGGCAAATGGCCGAGTGGAGGAGAAAACCTGAGCCGGAGCCGAAGCTTGATCCCACCATCGTGAAGTCATTCCTCGGTAATTTGAGCAAGGGTCAACAGAAGGAAGTAATAGTAACAGACTATGACCGCTCATTACTGAAATCTCGCCGGAAACGGAAGGCTGCGGATAAGGAGGCGGGCCCATCCAAAAAGGTTCCTCAGCTCGGCCAGCAACCTCAGCGTCCCTTGGGTCCATTGCCATCTCTGGACGAGCTTAACATTCAACGAGTAATGGCCGAGACTGGACTAACCAGAGCGCAAGTCCTGGGGGAAGAAGAGGTGCCTGTAAACACAACGCTGAAGTGGCCGTTTAAGCTTGGCGAGCCTATGGTCCCTCCTGAAATGGAGAGCAACCTACAGACGAAGATGCGCCGATTCCATGACTGGTATTTGGAAGAATCAAGAAGGAATAAACGGCGCATGATAAAAGTAGGCGTGAAGGACCAAGACTTCTACAATGGTGACGCGGATTTTGTCTGGCTCAGGTTTAATGATATATATGAGCTGTACCACCGCGACGCCATGGACGTGGATTTGATCACATGTTGGAAACCAATGTCCATGGATGATGTGTTGGGGATCATTGGAAGGGACGACAATGTCCAGGGCGACAATGTTGCAAGGGGCGAAGATGTTGAAGGGACCGCAAATGTCCAGGGCGACAATGTTGCAAGGGGCGAAGATGTTGAAGGGGCCGAAACTATTGAAGGAGTCGGTAACACGCCCTCCTCAGAGCCTCGGTAAAAGCAGACACAAAGAGGCAAATGGCCGAGTGGAGGAGAAAACCTGAGCCGGAGCCGAAGCTTGATCCCACCATCGTGAAGTCATTCCTCGGTAATTTGAGCAAGGGTCAACAGAAGGAAGTAATAGTAACAGACTATGACCGCTCATTACTGAAATCTCGCCGGAAACGGAAGGCTGCGGATAAGGAGGCGGGCCCATCCAAAAAGGTTCCTCAGCTCGGCCAGCAACCTCAGCGTCCCTTGGGTCCATTGCCATCTCTGGACGAGCTTAACATTCAACGAGTAATGGCCGAGACTGGACTAACCAGAGCGCAAGTCCTGGGGGAAGAAGAGGTGCCTGTAAACACAACACTGAAGTGGCCGTTTAAGCTTGGCGAGCCTATGGTCCCTCCTGAAATGGAGAGCAACCTACAGACGAAGATGCGCCGATTCCATGACTGGTATTTGGAAGAATCAAGAAGGAATAAACGGCGCATGATAAAAGTAGGCGTGAAGGACCAAGACTTCTACAATGGTGACGCGGATTTTGTCTGGCTCAGGTTTAATGATATATATGAGCTGTACCACCGCGACGCCATGGACGTGGATTTGATCACATGTTGGACACTGTAAGTACTTTGTTGTTGCTTATAATTCACAGTTTGAAAACATTAATTCCAATCTATGCTGACGCGGGCTTTATTTATTGCTTAACATATGCAGAATGGAGATTCAAAAATGTCGCAGATCCGGGATATATGACGTTGGTTTCGTGGATCCTCGAAGGATAAGTGAAGAAATGATATTGATGAATCCTGAGGAAACATATGGAAACCTATACAAATATATTAAGAAACAAAATTACTGCGACTCCATACTAATCCCGTACAACATCGAGTGAGTACATACACAGGCTTCTTCTTCTTATACTGTCTGTGTACTATTTCATTTCTGATTATAATGTATACATGTGCACAGATTCCACTGGTTCTTAATAATATTGTGTCCTGACCGGGGTGTCGTGAACGTCTTTGATTCGTTGCACACTCCAAAAGAAAAACTACAGAACATCATGGACATGATGACAAGGTGATGTATATTTTCCCCTACTTAATTCACCCCTTACACTCGCAATGACTTAACTCAATTTTTTTGTTCGCAGGGCCTGGATTCAATTCCGTCAAGAACACCCGGGAATTCAACATGAAACACTAAAATGGAACATTGGCTTTCCGGTAAGCAAGTAATTTGTACATGTAGGCCTCGGCTAATATATTATATGAATTTTACTTAATTTCTTTTGGTCGACAGTGTGCCAAACAGGGGCCGGGAAATAATTTATGTGCATACTATGTTTGCGATTTCATGTGGAATTGGGGACATAAAAAGCTTACACAACACGATATTATGGTACGTAATAATAAACAACATTTCCATTATTATTAAGTGCACAATTATTGTCTCCAACTCGGCGGATTAAATATCTTTCAATTATTTGTAAATTATAGATGTTCAGGCTGAAGGAAGAGTCCCTGGAGCTAGAAAGAATTGACGCAATTGCAGAACAGCTCGTCGGATGGATCTGGGACGAGGTCGTCAATCCCCGAGGAGAATACTTCTCGCCAGTACTGGAGGACGTGCCGGACAGTGCAACAAGATAGTCGTCAATCTTAATTAAGTAGAAAATACAGTTTAAATATATATAACTCGAGTTGACATGCATGAATATCTACTTTTGTAATATATATGTCTTCTATTTTGATGAAATGTCAGCTAGTATGAATATAGAGTCGGCCGAATACGCATTAGAATACACGTATTAGAATATATACGTATATACACGTATATAGACGTGCATGCATGGCTACTGAAAAAAGCAAAAAAAAAAAAGAAATCCGGGGTCTTTAGCACCGGTTTCAGGCAGCAACCGGTGCTAAAGGGCCCCTTTAGCACCGGTTATTCAACCCGGTGCTAAAGGGGTACCCCTTTAGCCTCGGATTAGTTGCACCGGGTGGGAAACCCGGTGCTAAAGGGCTTTCCCACCCGGTAGAGCCTGCACCTCTCCAACAAGCCGCAGGCGGGACCGGTTCCACAGAGCATGCACCTCTCCAAGATGCGGCCCTTATTAGCCCTCCACAGCAATATCAAAGCAGTCACGCTTCCACACAGGCCGCCGAAGCGGTCCGTTACACCGTGGATGAAATAACTCAACGGACCGCGTGCGAGCTTGTCGTCAGGCAGAAGAACTTAGCTGTGGTGGTACGTATGCGACCTTAGTTCATACTGCATACATTTCACCGTAAATACCATTCATTTACTAACTTTCTTTGTGACTACTAACTTATCAGGTCGCATACGGTATGACCAAACGTGTGGAAGAAGGGCAAAAATGGCACTGCAATGACATTCCACATGGTTACGTACCTGTTGAGGTGGAGCAAGTCGTCACCAGCTGGGAAGACTTGGAACTTGACATCCCCGGAGGTGACGGAGAAACAAAACTCGGTCAGTGTTCTCACTGCATCATTCTATGGAGCAAGGCAGACATCGTTATACCCGATACACCTGCGGCTACCAACAAGCCCCCGTCACCTCCAAGAGATCCACAGGATCATGACGATTCTCCGGGAGCTCCTGATGCAAGCCCGTCTCCTCCGCCAAAGAGGTCTCCGTCTCCTCCGCCGAAGAGGGGACGCCGCACTAAAGCCTCTGCCCCCACTCCACCAGCGAAGAAGGCGCGAAAAACTAGAGAGAAGCCCGCACCAGAGAAAAGAGCGGGCGAGAAGACTCTAGAGGAGCTCGAAGCCTCGGTAAAAGCAGACACAAAGAGGCAAATGGCCGAGTGGAGGAGAAAACCTGAGCCGGAGCCGAAGCTTGATCCCACCATCGTGAAGTCATTCCTCGGTAATTTGAGCAAGGGTCAACAGAAGGAAGTAATAGTAACAGACTATGACCGCTCATTACTGAAATCTCGCCGGAAACGGAAGGCTGCGGATAAGGAGGCGGGCCCATCCAAAAAGGTTCCTCAGCTCGGCCAGCAACCTCAGCGTCCCTTGGGTCCATTGCCATCTCTGGACGAGCGTAACATTCAACGAGTAATGGCCGAGACTGGACTAACCAGAGCGCAAGTCCTGGGGGAAGAAGAGGTGCCTGTAAACACAATGTTGAAGTGGCCGTTTAAGCTTGGCGAGCCTATGGTCCCTCCTGAAATGGAGAGCAAGCTACAGACGAAGATGCGCCGATTCCATGACTGGTATTTGGAAGAATCAAGAAGGAATAAACGGCGCATGATCAAAGTAGGCGTGAAGGACCATGATTTCTACAATGGTGACGAGGATTGGGTGTGGCTGACGTTTAAGGATATATATGAGTCCAAGGAATCGTGTCAGACCTTGGTCAAATTGCATGCAGCATTGGCGACGTACGTGAGCATCTCACCATGACATGCTAAACAATGTCAGCTAGTATGAATATAGAGTCGGCCGAATACGCATTAGAATACACGTATTAGAATATATACGTATATAGACGTGCACGCATGGCTACTGAAAAAAGCAAAAAAAAAAGAAATCTGGGGTCTTTAGCACCGGTTTCAGGCAGCAACCGGTGCTAAAGGCAGGCCCTTTAGTACCGGGTGCAGCCACGACCAGGTGCTAAAGGGCCCCTTTAGCACCGGTTATTCAACCCGGTGCTAAAGGGGTACCCCTTTAGCCTCGGATTAGTTGCACCGGGTGGGAAACCCGGTGCTAAAGGCATTTCCCACCCGGTGCAGATAGCGATCATTCTGGTAGTGGTGGTACATCATCGTAGCTACAATATAATGAGATCTTCTAAGGGCCTGTTTAGATGCCGAATCCGGCTGCCCGATTTGGGCCTGCGGGACACTGCGCCGACTGACGCGCGTCAGTC
>OAMR01000828.1:412568-432035 GCA_900205405.1 Echinochloa crus-galli | reverse complement strand
TTCGTCTCGTAGAGTACAACAAAACTGTACAATTAGTTTTTGATTTCATCAACATTTAGTACTCCATACATGTTATGACATTTTGATGTGACGGAGAATCTTCTTTTTGCATAGTAAATTTAGAAGGTGAATTTGGTATCTAAACAAGCCCTAAGAGGAGCAGATTTGTGCTGCAAGGAAACCTCAACACAGGGTGACGTTAGTTGTCCTGCGCACCCAATGCACGGACTTCTTCTAGACGTGCCTTTGTTGGGTTTGTGCCCCAGGAAATGCTCACTTGTGCATGACAGTGGATCTGACACAGAAGCTCTGGATATTGAAGACAACACGTAGAGGATCTGCAAATAGTACTCTTTCTATCACACTCTTATACGACTGTTTTCTTAGATATATCATGAAATCAGTAGTAAACAAGGTCTATATATCCTCAACCCACGCCATGAGCCCATGAGCTCAAAATAAAACAAACAATGGCTACTAGGAATCAGTAACTCTTAGGCTAGTGCTCATCCGAGATCGATCTCCATGTTTAGAAAACAGAAAATTAAAGTTCCAACCTCGATCTGTACGTAGCCACACGTACGCAACCAAGTTCATACAATTCTTTCAGCTAATCAACACCATAACATCCAATTGGCTCTGCAGAGACTAATTTTCCACTCATTCAGTACTAGAGAATGGAAAGCAACTTGCACAGTTTCTATCACAATTTTGACGATTATACACCATGCTGCTTATGTCACACACGATGTTCATGCGCGCTCCCATCCTGCTCTCTTTCTCCACCCAGGCTGCTCAGTCTTTTCCGCTGTCATGCCAAGAGGTCGCATGTCTCTGACAATGACCACTTTGCTACCTCGGGTGACGCAAGCCGACCTGACGGGGGGCAAGGTCAGTCTCAATGCAGGGTCATCAGCAATTAATTAGATGCCACATAGTCAAATTTGGTGACATGACATCAATTTAATGAAGCAAGAGAAGATCACAAGGTCATCACCATGACCCGAGCTGGGCACGGTTGCCAATATCGAGCTGAGATTTAAATGCTGCATTCTATCTATGAAACTGTGCCCATGACCCTGTGTATTGAGAGCAAGTATTACAGGAGGCTGCAAGAAGGCTAAATGGTGAGGTGGAGGAGAGAGAAGAGGAGAGAGAATGTCACACCCGGATTTACACAAAACCCGAATGTGGCCATATGTGTGCCGAGGAAGTCCACATACACATATAGCGAACAAATATGGTAAAAATCAGAGTAGAATGCTTTATTCTCATCAATAGTATCGATTACATCAGAGTTTGCATAAATGAAATACATGGACAGCGGCAGACTAATAACTCTCTCTAAGTGCAGCCGCAATCCCACAGGGACTCTAACTGGGGGAACGCCAACTCAGAAGTACGGCAGATCCTCCGGAAACTCCACCTCGTATTTAGCCTGACTCCAATCTGTTACCCGTCCGGGATTTTGCCCAAAAATAGTAATAACAGCAAGTGTAAGTAATGGAAATTACTTAGCAAGTATAGCACGGGGGATGAGGCAGAAAAGGCTTGACACTGGCTTTACTGCATTAGCACTTTTAGTTGGTTCGTTTTACACATAATTACTACTTTAGATGAATCCCGGTTGTAACCCAATTAATAGTGTAAGTGACATTAAACAGGAATAAATACCATATTCTAATCATAAAGGATCCAGGCCGCTCGTGACCCTGAGCAAGGCTATCATGATAGATCGTACACTCTGCAGAGGTTTCGCCCTTTACCCACCAGTCGCGTAAAAGTTCAAAGGAACTTTGCACCCAACCACGCACATCAACACTACCGAGGTGTGACTGCATAGGGACGCTATGAGGCTTTCACAAGACACCCTAACAAGTCAGTAGCCGCTGAAGTACTACAAAGTGGTGAGAACCTAGGCACCGAGATTGACTGACCCTCAGGGCGCAACGTGAGGGGGTCAATGGCATCCACGCACCGGCAAATCATGCCAACAAGAAAGTAAATGGTGCAACGTGCGGAGCTCCCGCACTCACGGGGGCTCCCAACACGGGACTGGGTCTAACGGGACCTAGCCGACGGGGCTACCGTCCTCGGTGGAATCGGAGATCACCCAGCGCCGTACCTCCCACAACGCCGTAGGCCACTCGGTAACCACTGCCAAGCTAGAGACGTACAAGCTACTCAACCAAGACCAGAGCCATTATAGTTCCGGCGGCGGCGACAGGCTCCCAGGTTGCCGCTTTTACGAACCAGTCCTTAGGGAGAGACACTGGGGCCAGGCAAAACACACAAGCCCCAGCTCCCTGATCCAAGTTGCTAAAAAGCAAGTTTTAACATTAAAGTTGAAGTGGACCAGTTAATACAAGTTTAACAGTTAAATAAAGGTGACAGTAGCTGCGCCTAGCAAAATACTACCCATATGCAAAAACCCATAGGAGTACAAGGACAGGGAAATTAAATGCTAGGAAATAACCTTAATGGTAAACAATATTAGACACATGCGTATGTAATGAACAGTGTATTAAAAGTGAGATAGGTAGCAAGGATTGTCCGTGCTATAACTTGCCTTCCTCGGAGTAAGGCTGCTGCTGAAACTCCTGCTCCGGCACGTCCTCAACGTACTCGAAGTCCAACGCTACGGGCTCACCGACTGGACACGATCATCACGCACGCATTCCAAAGCAATCATTACATGCAAACAAATTAAATCTATTAGAACAGTACACCAAACAGTAAAAACAGTACAAAAACAGGAGCTAGAAATAATCTACGCTTCGCTACGAACACATGAGCGCGAAAATCACGCAAATCGGAGCTAAAACGTGAAAGTTATAGCGTTTCTAAGATTCGGGGGCTTGCTGGCAAAGTTTTAAAATTTACAGGGGCCTAAACGAATAAAACAGGACCATTTTGCAATTACTTTTAAACTAGAAAAGGACTGCGGATTAATTTCGGCGCCGCCGCGGGAGCGTCTTCCCGGCGAGCCCTCGCCCCTGGCCGTCCGATCAGAAAGCAACGCACGAGATTAGATCCCAGCGTACCCCTTCGCGTTTTAAATCACGGCCGCTCGATCTCGATCCGACGGCCGCGTAACGGTCAACTCCGGTCAGCCGAGGCACTTTTGTTAAAGAGCCCCTGGCTTTTCCAAAAATTAACCCGCGGTCCAATTTAAATCAAAATTAATTACGAATAGGTCCTGTTTTATTCGTTTAGGCCCCTGGAAATTTTAAAACTTTGCCAGCAAGCCCCCGAATCTTAGAAACGCTATAACTTTCACGTTTTAGCTCCGATTTGCGTGATTTTCGCGCTCATGTGTTCGTAGCGAAGCGTAGATCATTTCTAGCTCCTGTTTTTGTACTGTTTTCACTGTTAGACTCTAGAGGAGCTCGAAGCCTCGGTCAAAGCAGACACAAAGAGGCAAATGGCCGAGTGGAGGAAAAAACCGGAGCCGGAGCCGAAGCTTCATCCCACTGTCGTCAAGTCATTCCTCGGTAATTTGAGCAAGGGTCAACAGAAGAAAGTACTAATAATAGACTATGACCGCTCATTACTGAAATCTCGCCGGAAGCAGAAGGCTGCAGATAAGGAGGCGGGCACATCCAAAAAGGTTCCTCAGCTCGGCCAGCAACCTCAGCGGCCCTTGGGTCCATTGCCATCTCTGGACGAGATTAACATGCAACGAGTAATGGCCGAGACTGGACTAACCAGAGCGCAAGTCCTGGGGGAAGAAGAGGTGCCTGTAAACACAACGCTGAAGTGGCCGTTTAAGCTTGGCGAGCCTATGGTCCCTCCTGAAATGGAGAGCAACCTACAGACGAAGATGCGCCGATTCCATGACTGGTATTTGGAAGAATCAAGAAGGAATAAACGGCGCATGATAAAAGTAGGCGTGAAGGACCAAGACTTCTACAATGGTGACGCGGATTTTGTCTGGCTCAGGTTTAATGATATATATGAGCTGTACCACCGCGACGCCATGGACGTGGATTTGATCACCTGTTGGACACTGTAAGTACTTTGTTGTTGCTTATAATTCACAGTTTGAAAACAATAATTCCAATCTATGCTGACGCGGGCTTTATTTATTGCTTAACATATGCAGAATGGAGATTCAAAAATGTCGCAGAGACAATATATATGACGTTGGTTTCGTTGACCCTCGAAGGATAAGTGAAGCAATGATAATGCACAATCCTGAGGAAACATATTTAAACCTATACAAATATATCAAGAAACAAAATTACTGTGACTCCATACTAATCCCGTACAACATCGAGTGAGTACATACACAGGCTTCTTCTTCTTATACTGTCTGTGTACTAATTCATTTCTGATTATAATGTATACATGTATACAGATTCCACTGGTTCCTAATAATATTGTGTCCTGACCGGGGTGTCGTGAACGTCTTTGATTCGTTGCACACTCCAAAAGAAAAACAGAAGTCTAGGTGGCTGTCTCTTATACACATCTTGCTATAATAAATATGAGCAAGCTCTAAATAATTATTAAATGCCAAAAATTTTAAATTTGGGTGTTTTGGGTGTTACAAACCTACCCCCCTTAAGGTGAATCTCGTCCTCGAGATTCGGATGTAGAAGCGAAGAGCTGTGGGTACTCGGACTTGAGATCTTCTTCCCGCTCCCAAGTCGCTTCATCTGCTGAATGCCGGCTCCACTGCACCTTGCACATCCGAATGGTCTTGTTCCTCAGCACTCTCTCAAACACCTCCAGGATCCTGATTGGATACTCCTCATATGTGAGGTCCTCCTGAACGTTCAACTCATCAATCGGGATCTGCTCTTCTGGCACCCGCAAGCACTTCTTCAACTGGGACACATGGAACACATCGTGTACTCCGGCTAGTCTCTCAGGCAGGTCTAGCCGGTACGCCACTTCTCCCATCCATTCCTGTATCCTGAACTGTCCAATGTAACGAGGTGCCAACTTGCCCTTGACATTGAACCGCTTTACACCTCTCATGGGTGACACCTTCAGGTACACAAAATCATCAACTCTGAAGCTGAGGTCCCTCCGTCTGACATCGGCATAACTCTTCTGTCTGGACTGGGCCACCTTCAGGTTCTCCCTGATTACCTGCACCTGCCGCTCTGCATCTCTAAGTATCTCCGGACCAAAGACCTGACTCTCTCTGGTCTGGTTCCAGAACAATGGGGTACGGCACTTCCTGCCATACAATGCCTCGAACGGTGCCATCTGCAGACTCTTCTGGTAGCTGTTATTGTAGGAGAACTCTGCATACGGCAAACTCTTATCCCAGCTGACTCCATACTGTAATGCACAGGCCCTCAACATATCCTCTAGTATCTGATTGGTCCGCTCTGTCTGACCATCTGTCTGCGGGTGATAAGCTGAGCTGAAATGTAGCTTCGTGTCCATGGACTCATGCAACTTCCTCCAGAAGTGTGAAGTGAACTGAGTACCACGATCTGACACAATCTTCTTCGGCACCCCGTGTAAGCACACAATCCGCTCCATGTACAACTCTGCTAGTCTGGCGCCTGTGTAGGTGGTCTTCACTGGCAGAAAGTGGGCCACCTTGGTCAGACGATCAACAATCACCCAAATAGAGTCAAATCCTCTCTGAGTGCGGGGCAAACCAGTGATGAAGTCCATGCCAACTTCTTCCCATTTCCACTCCGGGATCTTCAACGGCTGAAGCAATCCAGCTGGCCTCTGATGTTCTGCCTTGACTCGCTGACATGTGTCGCACAATGCCACGTGAGTCGCCACATCACGCTTCAGTCCATACCACCAGAATCTCTCCTTGATGTCCTGGTACATCTTAGTGCTGCCTGGGTGGATCGAATAAGCTGAGTCATGTGCCTCTCTCAGAATCATCTCTCTGATCTGCGCTACATCTGGCACACATATCCTCTTCCCATGCCATAGAGTTCCCTGATCATCAACTCTGAATCGCCTCTGTCCCTGTCTCTTATACACATCTGTGTCCAGTGATCCTGTTCACATAACTCCTCCTGCTCAGAGCATCTGCCACCAAGTTGGCCTTCCCTGGGTGATAATGAATCTCCAGATCATAATCCTTGATCAGCTCTAACCATCTGCGCTGTCTCATGTTCAGATCTGACTGCGTGAAGACATACTTGAGGCTCTTATGATCAGTGTAAATGTCACACCTGTGCCCAATCAAGTAATGTCTCCAGATTTTCAGGGCATGTACGACAGCTGCCAACTCCAAGTCGTGTGTCGGATAGTTCTGCTCATGCTTCCTCAGCTGCCTGGACGCATATGACACGACTCTTCCCTCCTGCATAAGGACGCAACCCAGTCCTAGACGAGATGCATCGCAGTAGATGGAGAAACTCTTAGCCAAATCTGGCAATACTAGCACTGGGGCTGTAGTCAACCTGTTCTTCAACTCTTTGAAGCTGACCTGGCAGGACTTTGTCCACACGAACGGGGCATTCTTCTCCAGCAATGCAGTCGGCGGCTTAGCAATCCGGGAGAATCCTTCAATGAACCGTCTGTAATAACCGGCCATCCCAAGGAAACTCCTGATCTCGCTCACATCCCGTGGCGGATTCCAGCTCAACACATCGCTGACTTTCTTCGGATCAACTGCCACTCCTCCATTGGACAACACATGTCCCAGCCACTTCCTTCAGCCAGAACTCGCACTTGCTCAGCTTGGCATACAACTGATGTTCCCGAAGTCTCTGCAGCACCAATCTCATATGTTCTTCATGTTCCTCTTCAGTCTTGGAGAAGATCAGAATGTCATCAATGAATACCACCACGAACTTGTCCAGATAGTCCATGAACACGCTGTTCATCAGGTACATGAAGTATGCAGGAGCATTGGTCAATCCAAAAGACATGACCAAGAACTCGTACAACCCGTACCGAGTAGTGAAAGCGGTCTTCGGAATATCCGACGGTCTGATCCTCATCTGATAGTAGCCCGATCGAAGATCAATCTTGGAGAACACACAAGCTCCCCTCAACTGATCGAACAGATCATCAATCCTCGGCAGCGGGTACTTGTTCTTGATGGTCACTTCATTGAGGGCTCGATAGTCGATGCACAACCTCTGAGTACCATCCTTCTTGTCGACGAACAACACCGGTGCTCCCCACGGCGAAGAACTCGGACGAATGTACCCCTTGGCCAACAACTCGTCCAGCTCCTTCTTGAGCTGCTCCAGCTCTTTCGCTCCCATCCTATACGACCTCTTGGCTATAGGTGCAGTACCAGGTTTTAGTTCAATAACGAATTCAACATCTCGTTCCGGAGGCATAGCTGGCAACTCGTCAGGAAACACATCCGAGAACTGGCTCACCACCCTGATAGCTTCAGTCGTCGTCCCTTCAGCTTGGTTGGCTTGGCCTTGCTCTGAGGAACTGGCTACCTGATACTCCACCTTGGCACCGGACTCTGCTGTCAGTTGGATGGTCCTCGTAGCACACCTGATCACTGCATCATATCTGGTCATCCAGCTCATACCCAGGATCATATCAAATCCAAGGGTCTCCAGAACTATGGGAGCTGCCCTGAACTCTACCCCCTTATTATGATGGGAACGTGGGGGCATCGTAGAGTAGCCCGCTGTTCACCTCCTGGTGAGCTTACTAGCATAGTGTTCATCATAGGTTTCAGGGCTAGTAAATTCTTCTTCACGAAAGCAGCGGAAATGAAAGCATGCGAAGCTCCAGAATCAAATAAAACAGTGGCGGGGGTCGAATTGACGAGGAACGTACCCACGACGACATCAGTAGATGCCTCAGCTGTCTCTACACTGGTGTGGTTGACCTTGCCCCGAGCGAGAGCCGGCGGAGCACAAACTCCCTGCTGCTGACCCTGTGGCTGCCCAACTCTCTGAGCACTGCCCTGCTGCTGCTGCTGTCCGGCGACGTTCTGGGTCTTCTTGGGGCAAGCATTGGCGAAGTGTCCCTGCTCGCCACAGTGATAGCACACCCTCGGACCCACCGGTGTAGTGTTGGCGGGACTGATGCGCTGAACTGGGCCCGACTGCATCTGGCTGCGCTGAGCTGGACCCATCTGTGGCTGACCCTGTGGACGCTGCTGTTGTGGCGCCCGAGGAAACTGGGGACACTGCTGCTGGTACTGGCCCCGGCTGAGCATGCCGGGCTGGCCCTGGAAGCGCTGCTGGCCTCCCACCTGCTGACTCTAGGGAGGTGTGAAGCATGGACGACTGTTGCTGCCCACCTGCTGTCCCTGGAGCTTCCTCTTCTTCTCCTCCATCTCACGGCGCTTGTGCTCCAACATCAGAGCGCCGTCCACCAGCTCGTGAAAAGTCAGGAACTTGGTGCACATGAGCTGGTACTGGAGAGCATCCTGCAGACCATCACGGAACCTAGCCTGCTTCTTCTGGTCGGTGGCCACGTCCTCTGGAGCGTAACGGGCCAACGAAACGAACTTGTCACGATAGGCCGTGACACTCATCCCTTCCTGCTTCAGAGCCAGGAACTCCTTCTTCTTCAGGACCATCAAAGCCTCCGGCACGTGGTGTGCACGAAAGCTGCTGCAGAACTGCTGCCAAGTGATCTGAGTACCGGCCGGGCGTGAGGATCGGTATGAGTCCCACCAATCCAACGCCGGCCCCTGAAGCTGTCCTCCGGCGTACAGCACCTTCTCCCTGTCATCGCACTGGGCGATGTCCAACTGCCTCTCAACTGCCTTGAGCTAGTCATCTGCCTCAAGGGGGTCGCTGGCCTTGCTAAAGGTCGGCGGGCGTCCCTTCAGAAACTCGCCCCTCTTGTCTCTGGGCGGTGCAGCTGCCTGGGGCTGATGCTGGTTCTGCTGAATCAGCGCCATGGTATGAGCCATCTGCTGCATCATCTGGACCTGAGCGTACATCAGCTCCTCGATGGTGGGGATCTGCTGATTCGGGATCGGGGCGGGTTCTGGTGCGGAGGCTGTCCGCCCACATTGCCCCTGGGGTGAGCCATCTATAATCACAAAGGTTAGATATGAGAGGATTAGTACGAGAAATATATATTTACCCCCTGGCTATCTAAACAATAGAGTCCTTAAGCCTTATTCCTATATCTAGATGGTAGCAGACGGATGTCTGCGCCCATCGCAATCATTACAAAGAACCAAATCAAACATATGCATAATAACAATAAGTACAAGCAGGTAAAGGCATAAATTCACACAAGACTCGACTGTTAGATTTTTAAAATTTTTAAAACATGGGGGTCTCCTAGTAATTTGTCAACTGTACTATCTAGGCTGCGTTCCTACAGTCAGCACGGCTCTGATACCAATCTGTCACACCCGGATTTACACAAAACCCGCCAGGAAGTCCACAGACACATATAGCGAACAAATATGGTAAAAATCAGAGTACAATGCTTTATTCTCATCAATAGTATCGATTACATCAGAGTTTGCATAAATGAAATACATGGACAGCGGAAGACTAATAACTCTCTCTAAGTGCAGCCGCAATCCCACAGGAACTCTGACTGGGGGAACGCCAACTCAGAAGTACGGCAAATCCTCCGGAAACTCCACAGCATAATCAGCCTGACTCCAATCTGTTACCCGTCCGGGATTTTGCCCAAAAATAGTAATAACAGCAAGTGTAAGTAATGGAAATTACTTAGCAAGTATAGCACGGGTTATGAAGGCTCAAAAAGGCTTGACACTGGCTTAACTGCATTAGCACTTTTAGTTGGTTCGTTTTATCATTGTCCAAGTTACTACATGTGAATGAGAACCCAGTTGTAACCCAGTTAATAGTGTAAGTGACATTAAGCAGTAATAAATAGCAAGTTCTAATTAAAAAGGATCCAGGCCGCTCGTGACCCTGAGCAAGGCTATCATGATAGATCGTACACTCTGTAGAGGTTTCGCCCTTTACCCACCAGTCGCGAAAAATGTTCAAAGGAACTTTGCACCCAACCATGCACATCAACACTTCCGAGGTGTGACTGCATAGGGACGCTACGAGGCTTTCACAAGACACCCTAACAAGACAGTAGCCGCTGGAGTACTACAAGGTGGTGAGTCCTTAGGCACCGAAATCGACGTACGCCCACGGAGTCCACCGTGAGGGGGTCGATGGCGTCCGGAGCGCGGGTATCGCACCCATACTGCGCAACGTGCAGAGTTCTCAATCGCTGAGACTCCTACACGGGACTGGGTCTAACGTGACCTAGCCGACGGGGCTACCGTCCTCGGTGGAATCGGAGAACACCCAGCACCGTACCTCCCACAACGCCGTTGGCCCCTCGGTAACACCAACATGGCACACGCATTAAAACTTCACTTCCTTGTCACACCCCAAAATTTTCGGATTTTGGGATGTGAATTTTCAACGCAATTAATACAATATTTTTCTCAATTTTCTAAAAATTTTCAAGCTTTATCAAAAAGGCTAGACACGGCTTAACTGCATTAGCACTTTTAGTTGGTTCGTTTTATCATTGCCCAAGTTACTACATGTGAATGAATACCCAGTTGCAACCCAATTAATAAAGTGTAAATGTCATTAAGCATAAATAAACATCAAGTTCTAATCATAAAGCTACGGGCTCGCCGACTGGACACGATCATCACGCAAGCATCCAAAGCAATCATTACATGCAACCAAAATTAATTCTATTAGAACAGTACACCAAGCAGTAAAAACAGTACAAAAACAAAAGCTGGAAATATTCTACGCTTCGCTACGAACACATGAGCGCGAAAATCACACAAATCGGAGCTAAAACGTGAAAGTTATAGCGTTTCTAAGGTTCGGGGGCTTGCTAGCAGAGTCTCTGAAACTTCCAGGGGCCAAACTGCGAAAGATTGGCTCGTCCGCTCGAGGGGATTCACGACCCTCGAGTGAGGCAGGGGTTGTTGTGCCTGTTCGAGGGGTTTCACGACCCTCGAGCGAGGCGGAGTTTGCTTTGCCCGTTCGAGGGGGTTCACGACCCTCGAGCGAGGCGGAGCTGGGTAGCGACTCGGGCTAGGGTGCTCGGTTTTCGACGGGGTTTGGTCCTACGGCTTCAGGAGAAGATGGCGAGTCGATCTAGGGGGTTCATGACGAGCATCGGCCGGCGAATCGTGCCAACGACGATGGGCGGCGGAGCTGCGCTCCGGTGAGGTGTGGGGAGTGGGTTCTGAGAGTTTTGGGGCTCGGTTTTCTGGCTCTGAAGCTGCTGAGGAACGTAGCAAGTGCATAGAAGTCGTGCAATGTGAGCTTTGTGCGGTGTAACTTACGACAAATATCGATTATTTGACGGCTCGCTCATCACAAAGAAAGTAAGAAATGAACTATTTCTCGTTTACGGGATCGAAGAAAGAGCTTTTCCCAAGGCAAGCCTAACACAGACTTACTGAAGACCGGAATGGAGCAATGTGACATTGACTCAAGAAGGTAGACAAAAAGGCCAACTATAGAAAAGCCAAGCTGACTGAATGAAATACCGCTTGTTCACTCTGACTCCGGTTCGGTACCTACTCTATATCTTCAGATTGACCACAGCGTAATGCCTTACCGCTTTACACCTAGCTTTGAGTTCGATCCGCCTATTCACTGAATAGACTAAGTCAATCTCAAAACCCTTATTATGTAAATCTAAACTGAGTCCTATCCCAAAGTGATTCAAATTTGAATTTAAATATATTTAAATTCTTGTTTGAATCACAAGCAATACAAAAATAAATGCAGTAGCATGAATGCAACAATAAATGTTTCTATCACCTATATTTGATTTTAAATTTTATAAAATTATTATTTAGCCTTTATAAAATAGGTGAGAGCAATAAATAATTAATTAAATGCCAAAAATTTTAAATTTGAGTATTTTGGGTGTTACAGAGAATGTGGGTTGTAAGTTTACAGCAAGCTTGGCACAAGAACCAATAAACTTTGTCAGAGAGACAAGTGGGCCATGTATTAATGATGAACGGCTAAATCACTATACAAGTGAGCTGAGAGATGGGCTGTAAAGATCCTTACAGCCCGCTGCTGGCTAAATTATTAGCCTTACTCTGAGAGTGACAGGGTCATCATTCTGAAAAGCTAACGTGACAGACCTGATAACTGTGCCCATGACCCTGCCACTGAGGCTGGCCTAACTAAGTTGCTCAATGTTGGATTGACCTTCTAAACACTTGAGGTCGATCACCGGAGTCACTTGTCTTCAGTCCTTCAAACCGCTACATTCTGCTCTACGCTATGCCTATCTAGCAGTCCTGTTGGGGGTGTGGTTTGCTGTCGTAAGCCTCTCACCTTTACTTCATCAATAGCGCCAACATGGTTGCCAGTGGGTACGCAGGCTACCTCATCTCCGCCTCTGCCTTCAGGTCTTGCAGAGGCACAGATCGCTGTTCTCTTCTCGCCTCACAGTATGCGTGCTTGCATGCTTTCTCGATATTTCACACACAAAAGGACTTGCGCTGTTCACCTGACACCTCACATTCGCATGAATTGCTTGGATTGGGTTCAAGTGTAAACATTGTCACAGATGCGTAGCGTGCCCTTGCCTTCTTTTTCTGTCCAACAGAATGGGCACATACTAAAGGCAGATGGAGGGAGAATATATTTTATTATTGTTTATGGACTAACTCTGTGCCCCAATAAGACATTTTTGGTGGCAATAGAGAGGCTCTATTGCAACGCAGTAATTTTGTGGCATTAGTTCTATTGCCATGCAGACAATTCATGGAAACTGCGTCTAC
This sequence comes from Echinochloa crus-galli, assembly GCA_900205405.1. Taxonomy (NCBI): domain Eukaryota; kingdom Viridiplantae; phylum Streptophyta; class Magnoliopsida; order Poales; family Poaceae; genus Echinochloa; species Echinochloa crus-galli. The sequence continues at coordinate 419,350 of OAMR01000828.1, read as the reverse complement.
AGCCACGCAAAAATATCATGGCAATTGGATCTTTTGCCATCCAAATATTTCGTTGCAACTGCCTCTATTGCCACACACATTTTCTGTTGCAATACGCTAATTTCGATTGTCAAAAACGCCAATACACAGTCACATAAAGTACGTGTTTCTAGATAGTGGTGGTACATAACAAATTCAGGTTCCTAGAGACTACATCCTCTTCCTTTCATTTCACAGCAGCAGAAGCTGTTTAAAATGTTGTTCCGTCATACCTATGACTGTTCTCAACATATATATCCATGTAGCTATTCTACAGATTTTGCACTCTATATTTTTAAATCTAATATATTCAAATTTTCGATTCCACTGAAATCCCCACATTCATGATTATTGTTTCCAGGTGCAAGAAAATTTCATTGCTTGCATAGTTCAGATATCAGTGAATATTTCTCTGCAGACAAATTTTCCATCCATTCAGTGCTAGAGAATAGAGACCATCTTCTTGCACTCAGTTTCAGTCGTCCCAGTTTGAACAATTATACACCATGATGGCGGCGTCGTCGCACACAATATAATGTTCATACGCACTCCAACCCTGATCACTTTAATTGTCTCCTTCAACAACAGGTCGCCCTTGTCTCAGATCATGAGCGCCGTGCCGCCAACCCGTGTGCTGCTGGCCGACCAGATAGGATGACCAAGATGCTCCTCGTTGGATTGACGATCTAGAGCGTGGAGAACCAGGGTAAGGCGATTGGAGCCTTGCCAAGGCACCGTTTCTGATGAGCTTAAAACACTAGCAGTGGGATTCTGCATGATATCATATTATCATGCCTCTCTAAGTAGTCCTGATTGGGGGTTTGATGTTGTCGTCGGCCTCTCTCCATCACCGGCGCAAAACATGACAGACAGTCAATGCAGCGCACGCTATTAAATCCTTTCAGCCTGCGCAGTGTGAGAAAGCTCACGAGTGTCTTGGATCCATCCAGACGGGTCCATGCATACACCGGCCAGCTCCAAGCGAGCTCACATGCATGTCGCCCCTCGGGTGGTAGCCGCGCGGCCCCTGCTGAAGAAACCCATCAGGCGACGAGCCTGCCCTCTATACAGGCGCCCTGGGTCCTGCTGAGCCACAGCTTGCTGTCCTTGCCTCACGTGCACACTTTTTGCATGCCTTCTCTACATTACACGCATAGAAGGACTTCTGGTATTGAATTCTTAATCCTGACACCTCGCATTCGTATGGAGTGCTAAGGAACCAACTCTCTGGATAATAGCTACATATATACTCAACGCCCCCCTAGTTTGTCGCCATTCACCTAACATTTGTTGCTCTACCACAAGGACATGATGTGGCACACATCTTGGTAGCTACACTATTATGAGATCCACTAAGAGCAGCATGTTTGTCTCCTCAAAACAAATCTCAACACATGGTGACGTCCTGCTCATCACCCAATGGATGGACTTCCTGAAGGGGTGCCTTTCTTTTTTTTTTGAACGAACCGCACAAGACTGTGTGTGTTTCATTGATATAGCAGAAAATAGTCTACGACCCTGGGAGGTCATAGTCAGAAAAACAGAAAAAAAGAAAAAACAAAACTATACTCGCCCGGTTGGATTGGGACATCAACTCGGGGTACCACTGACAACCACTCCCGACGACAGCGGGGAGAAACATACTGCAGCTCCCACCTACATACCGCACTCATGCAGTCATCAAAACACTGACATGATCCGGCGCTAATCAGGGAACAAAGGAGGCAGACACCTTCGTTGGGCGTTGCGAAACTGCAGGACCTATTCGACGGGGAGGAAAACACCGAGCCTGAGCAACAACAACCCGCGGGGGCCTCGCCTCCTCCGCCGTTGGACGCCACCTCTCATGCTGAGGGGCCTCACCACGTCCGCCACAACTCCATGCTCCGGGCTCGTTCCTTATGTTGCCTCGAGATAGCGAGCAAGGCCGCCTTGCCTCCAAGGAACCTTATCAGAAACAACCAGACCGTCGTCGTGGTTCAACTTCCTCATGTTACCTCCTCCCGCAGGAAGTCGCCACCATCAACCCAGTAGGTGAGGTTGTCGCCTATGCCGTCTTCCGACGTTGTACCACACCGAGTAGGCTCAGCCATGCTGACCTACCCGCCGTGGTCCGCTACAAGCCTAGTCGTCTCCCGATGCCGTTGCCGCAAGCGCCATCCTCCGACGCTGTCCCACACTGATCCGACAGTCGCGCCTCAACATCGGCTGCCGTGGTCCGCTGCAAGCAGCCGCACGACACCCAAGCGGTGACCCTTGATCACCAACAAGAAGATAGTCGCCTCGGCGTGAGGAGGCCACCCCCTTTCGCATGCCATACGACGGAGTTGCCAGACCAGTCGAGGCCGCCAAGGATCGTGGGGCGCCCATGCTGGCAACCGAGCGGGTCTCAAGAGATGACGCCTCCAAGGAGGGGACGATGCCAATGGCGCCGCCATCGCTCGTCTGCAAAGTAGACAGGGTTTTCACCCAGAGACCCCGTGCAGCAGGGTTGAAGCTCTGTAATGATGCCTTCAAGAAGGAAAACGACGTCCGAGGACGCCGCCGTCATTCCGCCAGCTGAAGTTAGCGAGGGCTTTCGCCCGAAGCATCCAACCCTGTTACACGCGCGCGGCACAGTAAGGCAGCACAACACCATCCAAGGCCATCCCAACTAGACTACGCCTCCACCGCGATCCACGAGCCATGCTGCAGCATCATCGCTCATCTGTCGTCCCGCAACCGCCCGACGCATGGCCCTCACATGCAGAGCGCCGCCAGCCCGCAGATGTGGCCCTCGGCGCTCGGCCACCGCCTGCAGCACCTGCAGCTCGCATCCAAGCCGCGGATCTGGCCCCCGGTGCCCGGCCACTGTCGTCTTCACGCCGCTGCCGCCTTGCCACCGCTGCACCACGCGCCCGGCCTCCGGCGCCGCCTGCTCGCGCCGCTGGCCGCCATCATGCTGGCCACTGCGCCGCTTCGCCGGATCCGCCCCGCACGCATCTGGATCCGCCCTCTCCAGCCGTCCGTCGGCGTTCGAGCCACCGCCGCCCGCTCGTTGACCTGCGCCGCCGGCCCGCGCGCCGAGGCTCAGATCCGGCCGGAGAGCGCCCCGCCGCCACCATCCTAGGGGACGACCGGACTTCCTGCGTCACCCTCCGGCGGCGGTGAGGTGAGGAGGAGGAGAGGAGGGCGGTGGTGGCGGCCGGGGGAGGGGGCACCGCCCGGGTCGCCCGGCGCGGGGGGCGACGCGAGGGCCGGGAGAGCGGAGTCGTTTTTGTTAAAACTCTCTCGATCTATAAGGGGTGCCTTTCTTGGGTTTGCCCCACATGAAGGTCACAGCGTGGACAAGCAGGGGCATAGATACGACGCGCAACGCGTGTATGGTTTTTGGCAGTGAAAAAATTAGCCTCCAAACGGTGGAAACGCTTTAGAAGTGCTGTTTTCATTCGACATCGCAAAACCATCAACAGAATTTCCCCTACGGACCAAGTGAGTAGTACACCAAGTTCCCTAGGGTGGAAGGAGGATCAGATCCCCTCTAAATTCTATGATCCTCATACCTCACATTCCTGTAGAAGCTATATCACTACTAGAGAACCAGACATCAATTTCATGTAATATTCTGATATATATAAAAAAAATATAAAAATGGCATATAATTGGTTTGTAATACGAACCGGTTGTGATGACAACCATAAACCGATTGTAATGACAAACCCATCACAATCGATTTTAAATACAAACCGGTTGTGATGACCTCTCATCACAACTGACCACTATATGAGAAATACCCCCCAAAACCGGTTGTGATGGGGCTTCAAAAATGGTTGTGATATATGGTTCTGGAGAGTAGTGTATGTGCTGTCCCAAAAAGATCGTGAGCGCACTTAGTGGCAATTTTTCATTGTTCAAGGACACACAGGATGATGGAAAAGTGTAAGGCCCTTCTGAAGATCAGTCAACAACCCGCTCATCTTGCAAAGCAGACGGCATCTTATTTCAGGTAGATGGATGAAGTGATGCAGTTGATGGCTGGCATTTATTGGTATTCACATGGTGAGGAAAAGAACAAATGCTTGGTGCCAACTATGTGATATTTATTGTACTGCTTAATCAAAACCATAGTATTATCATCATCATACAAAACTTAGTTTTGGCTCCCCACTACAGATTTCTCTCAACATACAAGCTTGCCACGTCATCCATCCACTAGGACTATCCATTTATGCCATCCATCGATCTTCTATGACCAATATCATCCATGGTCTTTGCGAGTGCAATGCTCCAAAATTCGCACAGTAGATATCATCCACCGGTCTTCCCCATCCACCGGTCTTCTATAACCAATAGTATTCATGGTCTTTACAAGTACAATGCTACAAAATTCGTACGGTAGAAATACATAGATGATCAATCATTTAAGAGTCGTTATTTCACAACAAAATAAACATGTTTTTATGTATAATATTGTTTGCAAAAGAATATTGCCATGCAATTACCTTAGTGTTTCTATTTTCAAATTTAATCTTAAATCATGTATAATGTCATTTGCAAAAAAAATATTGTTATGCAATCAATTTAATGTTTTTAATATTATTTAAGAAATTCCCGCTGCATCGCGCGGGGTACCACACAAAAAAATGGATACATTACATTTATCTGGGCGTTCAATCTCAGTCCATGGCATTGGTGATTCTGTTCTTATCCTACTCAATACGTAATACTGTACCAGAAGAACCTGTCAAATGATGCCATTACTAATAGAAATATAAAGCTTGGCAGACATGTTGTATTGGAATATTAATTTGCATGTCCCTTGAGTCCATATCGTCCACTTTCATTCGTTTTCTTTAGAAGTGAAAGACACGGCCAATTTATTATTTATAAACATAATAAAAGTTGTGATCAAGTTCTTGCACAATAGCTGTGAGAGTGAGGGCACGAGTTCGCATGTCTTGCCGAGCCCAGCGTGGTAGACGATGATGTGTTGCCGTATGCAAGCTCTCTCACCACCGCCTCTCGCCTTCGGTCTCCCAGAAGCTCAGCTTGTTGTCCTCGCTTCAAGCTGACTATGCTTGCATTCCTTGTCAACATTTCACACCCAGAAAGACTCGGATCATTGAGTTTCTAATCCTGACGCCTCACATTCTTCATATGGACTGCTCGCATTGAGTTGTTGAAATATAAGCATCGCCACAAATGCGGAATCATTCACATTTGTTTTCGTCCCCCAGAAGCCACACATACTAAAAGCAAGATGGAGGAGAATATATTATGGACTATATATATAAGCAGGATGGAGGAGAATATTTGATGGACTAACTCTCTGCCCAAAATTGTTCTCTAGCTACACTATAAATAGGTACATACATACATATATATATATATATATTCGATGTCCTCAGTTTGTTGCCATTCATCTTTGGTTTGAGAAGCAGAAGCTAACTATTACATATATAGGACGATCGACGTGGATACATACAGTGTCATTGTACATGTAGCTAACGTTTATTGATCTAGCCCACATATAGGGATAGGGTACATCATGGTAGCAATGTAATGAGATCCTCTAGATAAGAGAAGCATATTGATTACAAGCCATAGCCAGAAAATGAGTAAACACGTGTCTACCTATACTATATATCAAATAACTCAAAAGTTAGATTATATTTAATTTATTTTTTGTTCTTGATAATTTGTATTTAACTAGTCCATAAACATATGCACTTGCATGGGCTAGTGATGAGTGACGACCTGTAGCTATATATTCCTTAATAGGTTCTTTCTCTGCAATAAAGCAAGGATTAATTCAACGTTACATCATAACCTTTGTCTCTATTTAATAATAAAGTAGGGATTGATTAAGGGTACATCATAACTTTACAAAATCCCCCTAATATTTATAAAAATAAATTCACTATCCTTTGTATGTTGTATTTCTTTAAAAACAACCATGACTTATCATCTACCAGCATGCAGTACCTCGTCTCCTCTTGCTGTCTTGCACCACCACACACACCCATTCATCTTCTCACACTATTGAATTGCTTGCCTTTGGCTTGCTTGCTTTCTAGAGCCTCCATCCCCTTTATAGTCCCATCCGATGCCCCTTGTACATGCAAGTAGAAATCCTTCTCCTAACAGGATTTAACCATTAAGTCATAGTACTAAAAGTTCTAATAGCACACTTCTATTGACTCCTAATACAAGTAGGATTTGAGTCACAATACAAGGATCTCCATATTGTCTATAATCCTTTGAGGTTAAAATGCTCCTCTAAGAATTCATTCCAAATTGCCTTCTTTATTTTCATTTTTCATTTTTAATTTTTTTATACTCCCATCACAAGGGCTCACAACATCACCGCGATGTGCATGTCAGTGTCTCAGCTAGAGCACCCGGACCCTCCCCTTGAGAGTTCCTTCATTGTGTAGTTTGTACTGCATCCCTGCTTGAAAGTGCATCTAGGCACTTAAGTGTTTTGGTGATTTGTATGACAACATGATTTGTAATCTAACTTGTTTGCTTAAGTATATGAGCAGGCGTTTAATCTTTGTTGAAATATATGAAGAAGTGACTTATGAATTGGTATGGATTCGTGATCATACTCTTGGAAACTCTAAGTCACTAGCTCAAGTTGGATTCGCTCAGCGAGAATGGAATCTTGGAGCCCTCAAGTTGATATTGATCAAGTATGGCGTTAATGAAGACATAAAAGCTCAAGTAGAGGTTTTCATTTATTATTTGCAATCTTGAGTATAGGAATGTCGTACTATCAAGAG
>OAMR01000828.1:389079-412021 GCA_900205405.1 Echinochloa crus-galli | reverse complement strand
TGACCGGTTTGGGAGCTCTTGGGTGTAACGGCGGGTTTCTGCCAGAAACCGGTCTGACCGGTTTGGGAAACCGGTCTGACCGGTTTTCCACGGGCATAATGGCTAGTTTTTGTGTGTGGGGTATTTATACCCCCTAGCCCTCACCTTTGAGGGCTGTTGGTTCATTTGGGTCTCTTGGGCGACCAGAAGCAATTGAAGCACCAGCAAGCTCTCCCCAAGCCTCTCTTTGTGAGAGTTGGTTGATTTTGTTCATATCTTTGGATTGGGTTGAGAGAGGGTTTGTGTGTGAGCAATAGAGAGCTAGAGAGCTAGCTAACTCAGTAAAGAGTGAATCCATAGCTTGAGTACTCGCGGTTGAGGTCTAGCAACTCATTGAAGCATTTGTTACTCTTGGAGGTGAAGCCTCCTAGACGGCTAGGCGTCGCCGGTGGGCCACCAAGGTTGTGGTGTGCCACGGATTGTTTGTGCAGGTGTGGTCTTGCCTCCTTCGGGGAAAAGATCAAGTTAGTGGAACCGAGGAGATAGCTCGACCTTTGGGTCACTAGGGGCTTCCTCAACGGAGACGTAGGGTTCGCTGTGCTTTTGGGCAGCCTTTGGGCAAACAGCGAATCCGAACTTCGGGAAACAATTCGCTGCGTCTCCAATTTGGTTTGCCTCACAATTTCCCTTCTAGCACATATATTTGCTTCCGCTTCGATCTACTTGGTTGTGCTTATCTTGTGTGCAGGGACTAGTTGGACCTGCTAGAAATCATCTATACAAGCACTACATCAAGTTGCTTTGGTGCTAGAAGTCAAAAAGGGGGTTAATTTACATTCTTGTGTTTCTCAGTCAGAAACCGGTCTGACCGGTTTTGGTACTGACTTAGTCATATTTCCAGTCAAAGTTGTTCAGTATCCGGAGGTGTTGCGGAGTCTCCGGCCTTAACCCCGGAGTATCCGACATACCCCTGGAGTATCCGGAGTTGAACTGACAATTTGTTTTAAGTGTTGAAATTTGCAGAATCACCTATTCACCCCCCCTCTAGGTGACATCACGGTCCTTTCAATTGGTATCAGAGCTTGGCCTCACATCCAAGCTTAACCGCCGTGAGGAAAGATGTCAACTTCATATGAGGTAACCGTGGAGCCACTAGTTAGTGACGGCTCTAATTATGCTACTTGGTCTGCTCATGTACTTGATATTGTTAGGACCATGGGTCCTCTTATTGAGCAGGTTGTAGTTGAGGGAATCCATCCTCCAAATGTTGATTGGAACAACATGTCCAATGTGACACAAGAGGAGATGGATTGCCTACAACTCAACGCTCGTGTCGCTAACTTCTTGTTTAGTGTTTTAAGCAAGGAAGTGAAGAATATCATCCTAAAGGGTGAGATGATTCAAGTTGATGCTCATCTCGTTTGGGCTCAACTTGAAAAGCTATTCTCAAGCACAAAAGGCGACGAGCAAGAGCAAGCAAGAGCCAAGTCACATGAGGAGTGCTCAACATCATCAACAATATGCACCGAGCCTCATGTGACCACTATCATGGAGCAAGAGGGCCAAAACAACGCAGCTGCAGTTTCTGTGCCGAAACCGGTCCAACCGGTTTCCAAAACCGGTCTGACCGGTTTGGCCAGAGAAGCTGCCCAAGGTCAAAGAAGGAGCCGATGGCTTAATTTGAAATATTGTACAACAATTATGGCTAGAGGCAAAGGTATGTTTTCTATTAAGTAGTATTTACCTTGTGCATCTAGGCTTTTTATCATGCTAGCTTGTGAGAAGGCAAGAATTGGGACTATTCAAGCTCTCACCGAGGAGCTTGAGAAAGTCAAATCAATGAATGTCTCCTTGGTCAGTAAGTATGATGATTTGGTCAATGAATATGCTTGTGCTACTAACTCGCTCTCATGTGTAGCGGTCGTGGAAGAAGAAAACCAAGTGCTCAAGCAACAACTTGGTTTGCTAGCTAGTGAGCATGAGTTGCTACAAGCAAAACATGAGAAACTCTTGTATTCTCATGAAAAGAATCGGTAAAATCCTTTGAACCTCAAACTCACACATGCACATGCTCACAAGCTGAAATTATTTTATCTTGTGTTAACCCATGTTGCTCCCAAGCAACAAATTCTTGTGATGAGCATGTGATTGTAGAATCTTGTGACGACCTCATTGCTAAAGAAAATGAAGATCTCATGCAAGAGGTTGAAAGGCTAAAGAAGGACTTGATCAACTTGAAGGGCAAAGGTCAAGTGCAACCTTCTCAAGATAACCGTGACCACATGGTGAAGAAGCTTGAGAAGAGACAAACCGCCACTAGCCCAAGTCCTCAACAAGATCAAGCTCACAAGCACAAGACTCCCGCTGGTGAGAAGAAGAGCCTTGAACATATCAAATGTTTCAAGTGCTCAATGATGGGACACTATGCATTCATGTGTCCACCCAAGAGGAACAAGAAGAAGTCCCCAACAAGAAGAGAGAAGCAAAGAGCAAAGACAAGGGCATGCTTCAGATGCAAGGAAAAGGGTCACTTGATTGCCGAGTGCCCAATTCCTCAAAGTGTTGTCTGCCCTGCCAAAACCGGTCTGACCGGTTTGGCAAACCGGTCTGACCGGTTTCAGGCAGCAGCAGCCCAAGCCCCTTTAAAGAAGGCCTCTCAAGTCAACTTATCAAGATTTGTCTATGATGGCCACAAGAAGAAAGTCAGACGAGGTTCAAGAGGGGTCCGAAGCCGTATTTGCTACACGTGCCGGACCAAGGGACATTTGGGTAAGGATTGTCCAAATGGTAATGTTCCCAAATCCAACCTCGTCCATTATGACTTTGCTAAGCTTAGGAACGACAAAGTGAGCACCTATGCTACTAGAGTGATTGACTCACCTCAAACTAGCATAAGGGCCATTTGGGTTCCTAAGCATCTTGTGACTAACCTTGTTGGACCCAACATGAGTTGGGTACCAAAGCATACTTGATAAGATAGCAGGGACAATGAGATGCATTGGTGACTTGGCTTGAATGACAATCTTCAATGATTAACTAGCAAGCCAAGAAAAGTTGCTTCCTCTACATACTCTATGAAAGTTGCTTCCGCTATATACTCTATACCCAATGACATCTCGGTAACCCTTGTGCTTAATTGATTAGGTTTAAGTCACTAGTGCCTTTTATAGGATCAAGTGTTTCTAAGTGTTGAGCTTGGGACACTTGATAGTGACTTAGACTAAATTTATTGAATTCCATTCATATATGCCATGTGATGCTTTTAATGGCTCTCTAGTAGAGCAATATTGTGTTAAAATTGCAGTGGATCAAGTTCCGACGAAGTTTGAATCAAATCTCGGAAATCCACGCCATTTGGTACATGTCTGGCAAAACCGGTCTGACCGGTTTGGCCCAGACACTTGCAACTTTTGCACATTCTTGTTAAATGAAGTGTTTAATTAATATTTTAAGCATATGAAATGTGGTATGTTTAATTGCTCTTCAGTGGAGCAAAGTTTGATCATTTTTCAGGGCATACCACACAAGATCCGACACTGAGGCCGGAAGATCCGACCATATGATCCGGGTGGCTCTGTAGTGAGTTTTCCCTGGACGGATGATCAATCGGAACATCCGAGCTGAAACCGGTCTGACCGGTTTCCCAAACCGGTCTGACCGGTTTGGCTCAGGGTGTTGGGAATTGGCCATTTATGTGAAGAATGAAGACTCAAGTATTTCATTTCATGAATTTCTCACTCTTGGCATATGCTATCTATATTAATACTTCATTATGGTATTATTGCTTGGCATATTTCATTTAAAGTAATTTTTGTGCAATTTGACCGAATATTGAATTGATCCCTTCCTTGTCATTTATAAGACAAAGTGCATGTCTCATATTGTCTACATATGATGCACATATTTAGGGGGAGATTATTTCAATATTTGTGTCCTTGAGACTAACATTTCTTTTAGTGAATTTGTAGTCTCAATTGTGAGAGATCAATTCTCTCAATTGGAGTTGTCAATTCTTTTTGGGGTCCAAGGTGGTAAAATTGTATCATCTCATATCTTGGATCTTGCTCTTAATATATGTTTTTGACAACTCACCATAATATAGTCTAAATTCCTTTATTTGATCTTGATTGATTCAAAGCTAGTGCATATGAGTCTCTCCTACACAATGTATCATATATGCACTAGAGAAAAGGAATTTGGTCTATATTGTGAGGTTTCATATTTAATGACCCATTTGCCATCCACACATAAAGGTCATTAATGTGAAACTAGTTGTTGTGCAATCTAATGATTTTCTCTCTTTGATAAAATGGATTATATCATGAGAAAATGCATATGGCTTAATTGAGTATATTGCACAACGTGTTCGGCTAGAGGCAAAGGTATGATCTCTATTGACTAGCTTTTACCTTGTGCATCTAGGCCCTTGCCATGCTAGAGTGTGCATGTACATGCAAATGTATCAAGCTCACATGCGTCCATTATATATTTAGTTAACAACTTCTTGGTGAATGGTGTAAGCTAAATATGTTAATGACGTTGTGTGCTTAATATACGTGCATATGATTATGTGTCATAGGATAGTTTTTTGAAAAATCCTACTAGCATGCTAGGTAGTGTGTTTTTGAAAATATTTGAGTTTTGGTCTTTTGACCGTTGTCGATCTATTTGTGACTATGGTTAACTTTGCTTGATTGATGGCTAGTCACAAATAGTGAGATATTCTCAAGTCCATAAAACCTTTATCTACTCATCCATCCACCTTTTTCATCTCTCTTGGAAGAAACAAGAGTGAGTGGAGCTTTTGGACTTTACATATCTATCTCTTCCAAGTGCACTCAAGGTTTCAAGTGGTTCTGCTGTTTTGGACACCTTGGAATATCCGGGACCATGCTGGAACTTTATTGTTCCGGGTACCCTTATGTTTTGGACGTTCTCGGATAATCCGGACTGCACCCGGAGTGTCCAAGGTCACAGGCTTTATCGAAAATCTTTCTCTCCTCTGAAGACAATCATGAGATTTTGAAGATCAAGACTATCATATGCAATCTCATATCAAGTGAAGAATCTTTGGAGCTCAAAAATCTGCAGTATTTGGACAAGTTCCAACTGCCTGGGAGAAACCGGTCTGACCGGTTTGGCCCAGACAGCTGGCCCACATGGATTTAACCCCTCCCGTGATTCTCTCTCTCCTTCCTTACCTTTCATCACGAGAGCACTTCTCCTCCTCCAGTTTTCACCGCAAGAAGGCCCCCAATGGCGATTTCTTGATTCATCCAAGGAAAAGGAGGATTTTTGGTGGGATTGGAGTGCCCCAAGGCTGCTAGATTGGATTCCCATCAAGTTTTGGTTTCAAATCTTCATCTTCTCTCGTTCTCAAGGCTCTCAAGGTACTCAAATGTTTGATGCTAGGGGGAACCCATGCCGAGAGGATCAAAAAGAGTCGCCAAGATCCATCCATTGGCAGCAGCTCGCAGGCAGCAAGGGGGAGATCATTGAGGCCTAGACAGTCCAAGAGAGCAGCTGAGCAGCAGATTGAGGACGTGAATGTGGTGGAGAACACCACTGGTGATGATGATGAGAGTGATGATGAGAACTATTGAGTCGAGTTTCGACATGATAGAGAGGGTGCAGATGATGATGATGATATGGATGAAGATCAGGGAGTGGAAGAAGAGGCTTGATCTTGCAACTATCTAGGTTTGACCCCAACTCGATTTGGTTCAGCTCGGGTGAAACCGGTCTGACCGGTTTCTAAAACCGGTCTGACCGGTTTAGCTCTGAGCTGTCTCAAATCTTGTTGGATGCTCTCAAATTGAACCAATCTCAAGTCAATCTCAGTCCTGACACTTATTCTATGTATTCCATATCTTGTGAACCCAGGAAAGGCAGTAGAAGATGCCGAAGGGAACGCACGCCGAAAGAATCAAAAAGAGTCGCCAAGATCCATCCATTGGCAGCAGCTCACGTGCGGGTGATGGCAGATCATTAAGGCCTAGAAGGCCAAAGAGGGCAGCCGATCAGCAGATTGAGGAAGTGGATGAACATGTGACCACTTCGAGTGATGATGATGAGGATGATGTGTATCGGTTTGAGCCACGACATGTGAGTGGGGCAGCAGTTGATGATGAGGAGGTTATGGCAGAAGATCAGGCAGATGAAGATGTGGAAGAAGAAGAAGGACATGATGACGAGGGTGTAGAGCCACCATTCCCTAGAGTCAGAGAGCCGACTGCCCCTGCTACTTGGAGAGTTGTTAATTACAGGGGGCTCGGAATGACAGATACAGCTAGGGATTGGAGGAGAATAAGTCCAATAGGTGCACCGAGGACAGCTACTGATTATCGCTTTCACACAGCTTTTCAGCAGGACTATTATCAGACGGCTGTGATCAGAGGGAGGATTATCTGTGAGCAGCACTGGATAGACTGGGAGTACATGGAGAAAGCTGAAAATGTGATCTTTGATCAAATCATTGAAACATGCAAAGCAAGAAAGATTTACTCCATCATGGGCTATCAGAGGGATTGGAACACTGAAGTAATAGCTCAGTTCTATGATAAAAGTTTTCATGTGGATGGTCCAATAGAACGGTCTTGGTTTCAGGCAGGCTGACAGGAGACGCCACAGGCTGCATTTAGATGGAACTTTTCCAGCTGAGAACATGAAGTTCATGTACCCGAGCACAGAGACAGGGAACTTTGGCAAAGTAGCTGGCCTATACACATACTATCAGGTGCTGAACAGGATGCTTAGAGCGACACTTGCCCCCAGAGGCGGCAACACTTCAGAAGTGTCCTTGTTCGGCAAGAATTTGCTAGCTAAAATGAGGCCAGGTGAAGACAAGTTCTGTGTGGGTGACTACATTTGGGAGGAAATAAAGCACATATCTGAAAATCCTCAGAAGCTTTGTGGATATGCACCTTATATCATGAAGGTCATTGAGATGGTGACACGCACCAGGTTTCGTTGTGATGCATCTCATGGACGACTGCGTGTACCCATTCCAAAGAAGATTAGGCTTCCATCTCCACGAGCAGACCCAGCAGACATTGATGCAGCAGAGGGTGAGCAGCAGCAGCATGGAGAGCAGCCCCAGCAGCAGCCTGGCCAAACCGGTCGGACCGGTTTGGCAAACCGGTCTGACCGGTTTGGATCTGGCAGCAGTACACAGCCCGAGCAAAGGACATCTCCAATCAGAAAATTCATTTCTATGTTCTCAGGGATTTGCAAAGGTCAGCGGGATGTCCGGGTGGATCTTAGGCAGCAAAGGATTGACAGCAAGAAGACTCGTGATGAGTTCAAGAAATTGCGTGCCGTGTTGAGTCCGGACAACCCTCCATCTCCCATATCCCCACCACTTGAGTTGCCGGAGATTCCCCCGCTTAGAGACATAATGACAGATCACATGAATGCGGGTTATTTTGAGGAGTATGGTGACATCTTTGGATATGGACATGCTGGGCCGAGCACACAGCCTCCACCAGCTCCTCCTCAGTCAGTTGGTACTCCAGGGACCATGCCTTACATGCCTACTTCAGAGGGAGATTTGTTTGGTTCCTCATTTGGTTTTGCACCCCCAGGACCTACATATACAGCTGGCACACTTCCGTCCTCGTCATATGACTATGCTGGTACATCATCATCTATGGCGGGACTTCAGTTCTCGAGTGCACCATCTCCATCTCCCGGAGACTTTGCTTCACAGGCAGCGGCTTCCATCTTCGGACCCACTTCTGCTCCTAGTCATGGTGAGTTGTATGTTTAGCACATCTATATCTCTTTCCTTGACTAGCACATCTGAATCACTCTCACACTATCACACATATACATTCGATTGAGTGAAGGTTTTCATTGGACTACTACTTCTTCGTCAGATGATCATAGCCCGACTTTCTAGTAGCGGCGAAGAGCGGATGGACAATGGGAGCAAGACTACAAGCTTCTCCAGGCCCTTTTATGGATGATTGATGACAAAGGGGGAGAAGAATGGATTAAAGCGTCGAGATCTAGTGATTCTTGTAGTCTGTCAGACAAAAGCGGTCTGACCGGTTTTCTAAACCGGTCTGACCGGTTTCTGCTGTGTGGGCAGAAACATGGATGTAATAATTTCAATCTTATCTATTTGTGGACTTGAGGACTTGTATTGTGTGCTACTGAGTGTGTTGAACATGTTTATGTATCCTAAGTGACAATTTGCTAGTGTGATTTGCATGTTTTGGGTGATGTAATGTTGTGTATATGTGCTGACTGGCAAAACCGGTCTGACCGGTTTTGGAAACCAGTCGGACCGGTTTCTGCTGTGACAGCACATGTACATCTTTTTCTCTTTTTGTGTGAGATACATGTCATATGCATCACGAGTTGTTTTATTTTATCACACACACTTGTTGCACATGTTTGTTGATGAGATATAGGGGGAGCTCTCATATTCTTCTTTATATGTGCATTTGGCATGTGAGGCCAAATTTTTGATATTCAACTCAAGGCACATATTAAGGGGGAGCTCATGTTATATCTCAATTGTTTTAGAGCTTTAAATTTCATATCTTTTTGTAAGCTTTAATCATTTTGTCATCAATCACCAAAAAGGGGGAGATTGAAAGTGCATCTAGGCACTTATATGTTTTGGTGATTTTGGATGACAACATGATTAGTCATCTAACTTGTTTGCTTAAGTATATGAGCAGGAAATAATGAAGAAAGAAAACATGTGTTAATCATCCCATGTAAGCAATACAAATGACGCAAAGCGGTCTGACCGGTTTGGGCAGTGAGGGCACTAGTATTGTGGATTGATCCCTAGGCATTAATCAAGCCATAACGAGTGAAGCAATGCAATGCGTTTAATCTTTGTTGAAATATATGAAGAAGTGACTTATGAATTGGTATGGATTCGTGATCATACTCTTGGAAAGTCTAAGTCACTAGCTCAAGTTGGATTCACTCAGCGAGAATGGAATCTTGAAGCCCTCAAGTTGATATTGATCAAGTAAGGCATCAATGAAGATATAGAAGCTCAAGTGGAGAGTTTATTTATTATTCGCAATCTTGAGTATAGGAATGCCGTACTATCAATAGGGATGCAACATTAGTTGTTTGACTACACACCAAAAAGTGCTCATAGGTCAACCCATGTGAGATAGCCTTTGAGAGGAGAGTTTTTGGACTTAGTGTGCTGGAAGAACCCAAACCGGTCTGACCGGTTTGGGACTGGCCGGTTTGGGAAACCGATCTGACCGGTTTTCCATGGGCATAACGGCTAGTTTTTGTGTGTGGGGTATTTATACCCCCTAGCCCTCACCTTTGAGGGCTGCTGGTTCCATTGGGTCCCTTGAGCGTCCAGAAGCTTTTCAAGTACCAGCAAGCTCTCCCCAAGCCTCTCTTTGTGAGAATTGGTTGAATTTGTTCATATTTTGGATTGGGTTGAGAGAGGGTTTGTGTGTGAGCAATAGAGAGCTAGAGAGCTAGCTAACTCAGTAAAGAGTGAATCCATAGCTTGAGCACTCGCGGTTGAGGTCTAGCATCTATTTGAAGTATTTGTTACTCTTGGAGGTGAAGCCTCCTAGACGGCTAGGCGTCGCCGGTGAGCCACCAAGGTTGTGGTGTGCTCCGGATGGTTTGTGCAGGTGTGGTCTTGGCTCCTTCGGGGAAAAGATCAAGTTAGTGGAACCGAGGAGATAGCTCGACCTTTGGGTCACTAGGGGCTTCCTCAACGGAGACGTAGGGTTCGCTGTGCTTTTGGGCAGCCTTTGGGCAAACAGCGAATCCGAACTTCGGGAAACAATTCGCTGCGTCTTCATTTTGGTTTGCCTCACAATTTCCTTTCTAGCACATATATTTGCTTCCGCTTCGATCTACTTGGTTGTGCTTATCTTGTGTGCAGGGACTAGTTGGACCTGCTAGAAATCATCTACACAAGCACTACATCAAGTTGCTTTGGTGCTAGAAGTCAAAAAGGGGGTTAATTTACATTCTTGTGTTTCTCAGTCAGAAACCGGTCTAACCGGTTTCCCAAACCGGTCTGACCAGTTTTGGTACTGACTTAGTCATATTTCCAGTCAAAGTTGTTTCGGAGTATCCAGAGGTGTTGCGGAGTCTCCGGCCTTAACCCCGGAGTATCCGGCATACCCTCGGAGTATCCGGAGTTGAACTGACAGATTTGTCTTAAGTGTTGGAAATTTGCAGAATCACCTATTCCCCCCCCCCCCCCTCTAGGTGACATCACAGTCCTTTCACTGCTCGTTGGTAATTCGTGGTTGGTAACACCACATGTTCCTTCTTCCAACAGCTCACAGCTTCGCTCAGTATCCTACATTGATCCAAATACTTTTCTATCTCTCCGTATCCTACATTGATCCAAATACTTTTTCATGTTTACCTATCTTTTACAAGTAACTTGTGTGACTCCACCTCGAAGCGTAAAGCTACAATCTTAGAGTTCTAGCGACCTCATACATACTAGATTCCTTTTCAATCTGGGGATATAACGAACTCCCATCAATGTGCAATGTGCTATGTTATGAATGTTCAATGTAATTGTTCCCAAGTGGTTGCATACTCCTTGCAATCCGTAAAGTGAACAGTTCCACTGGCCGGGCGTATAGATCGTTCGTTAAACATCTCCCTTGCTGAACATATATAGAAGCAACTTTCTGAATCTAATAGTACTTGGTTGACTAACGATACTTCTCTCATAGTCTTCAAACATGGACAATCCTTTATCATGTGACCCTCCTCATAACACAGATAGCATGTGTGTCTCCCCTTGCTTTTGCCTTTTTTCTTCCCATGATTGTTTACTTTGCCTGCTCCACCTAAAACAATGAATGCTCAACTTGATCACCCAAGGATGAAGATTCCAGTGGCCTTTACGAGGACTCCGCCTCCAATAGATATGCAACTATCTCATTGAAGCTGAAAGTGGTTTTCCCGACGACTATATTCATCCTCAACTTCTGCCATGATGCTGATAAGGATGAAACCAGTATGATGACCCTATCGTTCTCCTCAATTTTCTCATCCATACTAATCAGCTAAGTCACGAGCTTGTTGAAGTCATTTAGATGATCAATGAATTGTGTGCCTTCATCTATGCGCAACCAAAATAGTTGACGCTTCAACACCCACCGATTTGTCTGTGACTTTGCCATTTACAATTCATCTAAACTATTTCATATTTTTTCGATGAATTCCCCTTAATTACAAAGTACCTTACCTCATCAGAGAGATATAGTCGAATTGTTTGAAGCATTCCTCTCCATCACCTTCCATTCTTCAAAAGTTGTCTTGATCGGTTTTGTTCACCTCAAAAGCATCAATCAACCCTTGTTGGACAAGTAAATCTATCACCACACATTGCCACATGCTGAAGTTCCCTTTGCCATCAAATTTCAATTAGATTCAACATCCCTAACACCGTCTTGATTTCATGCTTCCTAGCACTGGCCTCTTACAATATCAGATCAATCTGACCTTAGTTCTCTGATACCACTCGTTGGAATCGGATACCCCATTATGCTCTGCAACCCTCGAGTTATAAAGGATATTGCGAATATGATATGAGGTTGCACCGTAGCAAGAATAATGATGTAGATGAATCTTATAGAAAATCCTATCATGACGATGTTGAAGCAATCACAACAAGAGAACATGATTTTGGTGAAACCGACCGCACTTTTTTTAAGCAGAACATCAAAAGAGTACAAGTAATTGTCGTTCCTTCACAACCCTACCTGACCCTTTAGGACCCTTTGATTCTTGCTCTATATAGGTGTGTTTGGTTGGGTTGTGGCTTTTGAAAAAGCTATTGTGAGTTGTGGGTTGTGGAAAAAGCAGAAGACCGTTTGGTTAGAGGTGTTGTGGCTTTTCAAAAAACTAGCTAGTGGACCCATATGTCACAAATAGTCCTCCCCCTCTCTCACTACGAATGGACCCCGCTCTTCAGCCCCTTATTTCTTCAGTCTCTCCACCATCCACCTCCAGCAACCGCCTCACAGGCTAGATCCTGACCTCATTCGCCGCCCTGCCTCACCTCGCTGCTCCTCGACGGCAACCTCCTAACCGGCGTCATCCCGCCGCTGCCGCTGCCCACGCTTAGGGCGCTCAACGTCTCCACCAACGCCTCTCGAGCCAGATCTCGTCCGTGCGCGCCAAGAGGTTCAACGCCTCATCCTTCATCTCCAATGCCGGCCTTTACGGCCCTCTGCTAGGCGTCTAGTGCCTACCAGCTGGCGAGACCCCTGGCCCTGCGACACTCACCGCGACCATGAAGGCGTTCGCATTGCTGCCTCCACACCGGACAAAGAGCCACCACGGGAAGAATGCTGCCACACGGTGGGTGGAGTGGTGGTGGAGGCGCGATAGGGAGGAAGGGCGTCGTGGAGGGTAGCTGCGGCGGAGGCGCAGCGGGTGGAGGCGGGCAGGGCGGTGGGAGGCGCGGCGGGGTGACAGTGGCAGGTGGAGGCGTGGCGGGCAACGGCGAGCGGCTGGCAACGACAGTGGCGGAGACGCGGTGGCATGGCGGGAGGCGGGCGACTGTGTTGACGGAAAAAAAAGAAAAATAAGAGAACCGTTTTTTACTGGTGGCATGGTGGGTAATTTTTTGACTCAAAAGCAGGTGAAAGTTGGGTCTAAGCTGCTTTCAAACTTGTAGTAGACAAAAGCTGCTTTTGTCTGTGACTTTGGATGACAGCCAACCCCTTTGATTAGACTTTTGGCATTTTGGAAGCAAAAGTAGGTTGGAAGCCAAACCAAATGCACCCATAAGAAAGTAGTGTTGTTGACCTGCTTAGGCTTTTTCTTTTGAGGGCTCCTAATTATACTTACAAGTCTTGGATGAAACCTTGTGTTAGCTTTTGTGGATTGCTTGCCTTTTGGTTTGCTTGCTTCCCAGAGCCTTCACTCCTTGTAGGATTCAACCATCAAGTTCTAGTAGTACTTAGATCTCCTAGCATAGTTCTAAAAAAAAGGGCGTACCCAGTGCCATAGGCTTCCCGCACCGTGCGGGGTCTGGGGAAGGGTTGTAATAGCGCACAAACCTTACCCGCATAAATATGCAGAGGCTGGGGCTTGAATCCGGGACCTTCCGGTTACAGACGGTAGGCTCTACCGCTGCACCAAGCCCGCCCTTCCTCCTAGCACAGTTCTATTGAGTCATAATCCAAGTAGGATTTTGTTCACCGTACAACAAAATAAAATTATACGGATCAACTTCCGTTGTTAAATGGGAAAAAGAATTGAAGCAGTAAATGGGATGCGTGAAAATCAGCTAGACAAGTTATATTTGCTTCTTGTCCAAATAATCTGCGCGCCATTAAGTATGAAAAAAAAATATGAGGCACTGATCCTACGAAAAATGTTTCTGTCAATATACAAGGTTGGGAACAATACATTTGAATATTTGACGGCTCTGTACTGACAACAATTCATCACATTAGTCTTACAACTAGAAACGACTTTGACTTCTGCACTGGCGCCAACATGACGGACGCGTATACGGTCTCCATCATCCGCCAGTAACTTCAGGTGTTGCGGGGGCGCAGCTATTTGCGCTATCCTCGCTTCGCACTACGCGTTCTTGGATGCCTTCTCGACATTGAGCGGGTACATATAATGCTCTTAAAGTGTGTTTATTTTCTCTATCTTTAACCGGTACCGCTTTTGCTTGGTTTTCTTCGCTTGCTCCTGGTTCTATTATATCTTAGGATATGTTAGAGCGTAAATTTCATGATCACTTTTATAGTGGCAGCTTGCAATTGAAATTGACAGATTTGACATCGGTTAGGCAAAGTAGAGATGAAACTGTTTCTGCTTACATTAAGAGATTTAAAGAAACTAAAAACCGTTGTTTCAATTTGTCAATCACTGGTATGGACCTTGCTGATATTTTCTTAAAAGGTTTAAGGTCGTCCATAAGAGATAGAATAAAGGGTTCTGATTTTCTTTCGGTTGCACAAGTTCAAATTAGAGCTTTAGTTGTTGAAAACCGAATGAATAAAGAAAAAGAAAGAGATACTTCTAGATCACGTCGTTCCAACGTTCATGTGATTGATTATGAATCTGATAATTCAAGTGATAGTGATAGAGAAGTACTTGCTGCTGAATTTGTATGGCCCTCTAAAGAAAAAACTCATTCTTGTACATCACTTAAGCCGACTAGCAAAGGTCGGCAAGAAGAAGTTAAATTTACATTTGATGTTTCCAAGTGCGATCGTTTCTTTGATAAATTGCTTAAGTCTGGAAATATTAAATTATCTCATAAATTGCCTCCACTTGATGAGTTGAAAAGGCGTGCATATTGCAAGTTTCATAATACTTATTCTCACGCCACTAATGATTGCAATGTGTTTCGTCGACAGGTTCAATCGGCCATAAATAAAGGTCGTTTGACATTTCATGAGATGCAAGTGGACAAAACTCCTTTCCCTGTCAATACTATGGATTTGCAGCAGCCTAAAGTCTTGGTTCGGCCGCATCAAGCCGAAGCGACTAAAGGGAAGAATGTTGTGATTGGTGAAGCAAAAACCTGATTTGAGGGGAAAAGAATTGATTCGAGAAGTTGCATGTGAGACAATTCCAGATGGCACGGAGACATTCAAAGTTACTGTAAGAACATCTGGACATGGGGGCAAGGGTCGTCCGTTCCCGCCGAGCAGAGACCGTTTGAGCCTGTGCAGGACAAACCGGTCAGACCGGTTAGGGAATGCGGTCAGACCGGTTTTCCCAGGGCCGTCCAAAGATGATTAAACCAAGCCGTCCGGAGATCGGAAATTGGAAGCTCAATGTTGCAAAGAATCAGGGGAGTACTATTAGGCCAAAGGTCACCTTTGATATGCTATTTGACAAGTACTCCAAGCAAAAGGCCGTTACGAGTGATCGGCCAGTAAAAAAGAGAATGGGAGTGCCTCCAAATCAAGAAGAATGTTCTCAGCCAAAGAGAAATTTTGTTCCGCAATGGGAGGCATCAAGTTCATATCCACCTCGTCCAATTTATGATAATAATGGAGTGATGTGGGTGCCATATCAACAGCCTTTCCAACATGGATGGGGAGGACCGCGAAGGCCAGCGTTGAACAGAATCTCAAGACCTGGGCAGGATTGTTTGGCACTTCGCCAATCTGGTCTGGGTCACCAGACCCAACCGGTCAGACCGGTTTCACAAACCGGTCAGACCGGTTTCCCTGGGAAATCGGTAGCATCTCCTATGAAGCAAGTTTACAAGCCGAAGTAGATGGAGGAGGTGCATAAGATGGATATTGACCCAGAGAGAACTACAAATCAAGATGTTATTCAGATTTGGTTGATGAACGTTCCCCTTGGAGACGGTGGCAAAGGACCGATTGTCATAGACAATAAGGTTGAGACACCTATTCAGAAGGGATCTATTTCTGATAATGATCATGAGGCTAGTGGAAGTAATTCTAATTCCAAGTACTTTTTGCCAAGATGGTGTCCTCTCGGTTTATCTCGTACTCAAAGGAGAAAGCTTCAGCGTTTGAGGTTTCAGGAGATGAAGGAGAAAGAGCTAGAGAAGCAGAGAGATGAAGTATTCAACAAGTACAGACCTATGATTTTACAAGGGAAAGAGTGGAGAGCCAAGACCAGCTTCCAGACAGAACCGGTCAGACCGGTTGAACCGGTCAGACCGGTTGCCGAAAGCGGTCACACCGCTTTGCCCGACGCGCCGCCTGGTTTTTCTTCTCCTTCTCCTATGATTTGTGATGGCTAGCTATCATCGGTACCTACTTCGGAGGACGATGACGAGCTTGTTGATTATGGTTCTTCTCCTGAACGTACAAATTTTGAGCTTAACGTAATTCATATGTATATGGATGGTTATGTGTTGTCAGAGGAAAGCATCGCTCATCTTGATTTTGGGCCGAAGGAAGCTATTTTCCAGAAGCCTAAAGCTACCGAAAGTCATCTGAAGGCTTTGTACATGAAGGGTCATATCAATGGGAAGTCTATCTCTCGCATGCTAGTGGCTGGAGGGGCGATAGTTAATTTGATGCCATATTCTCTGTTCAAGAAGTTGGGAGGTTCAGATGAGGAATTGATCAAGACCAACATGACTATCAGCGGCGTTGGAGGAGGTGAACCTATGGGCGCCAAGTGAGTTGCTTCTATGGAGCTCACTATTGGAAGCAAGACTTTGGCTATTGCGTTCTTCGTCGCTGAGACACAAGGTAACTACAGTTTAATCCTTGGTCGTGATTGGATTCATGCAAAACAATGTGTGCCTTCTACTTTGCATCAATTTTTAATTCAATGGATAGATGATGAAGTAGAGATCGTTCATGGAGATACGTCGGCTTGTGTTGCAGTGGCCGATAGTTGTACTATAGATGATCATGAGAATCTTAGAAGTGTTTATCTGGTTTGGATTTATCTGATTGTGAGATCATTGGTTGCACCAAGGATGGCTTTGCTACTGCTGTTATGAGGCCGATCGGAGATCTGGCTATACCATCTCTTATGATTTGATGGATCCGAATCTAGAGTGGTTACAGCAGAGGCGTGAGCACTATCGGGCGCATAAGAACGATATGTGTGAGGCCATTGAAGATTTTGATGATTTAAGCAAGTTAGGACAAGGGTTTACGTCGGCTGATCCTCTAGAGGAGGTAGATATTGGTGATGGTACTATACCTAGGCCGACATTTGTAAACAAGAATCTTGATCATTTGTTTAAATCCGAGTTAATAAAGTTACTAAAAGAGTATGTTGATTGTTTTGCATGGAGTTACAACGAAATGCCTGGTTTAAGTCGTGATTTAGTTGAACATCGTTTACCCATTAAACATGGTTTTAGGCCTTTTAAACAATCTCGTAGAAACTTTAATCCTAATATTTATGACCGAGTGAAAGAAGAAATCAATCAGTTGCTAGATGCTAAATTTATTAGGCCTTGTCGATATGCTAATTGGATCTCTAATATTGTACCTGTTGAAAAGAAAGTAACAAAAAAGCTTCGTGTTTGCATTGATTTTAGAGATCTCAATAGAGCTACTCCTAAAGATGAATATTCTATGCCTATAGCCGATTTTCTTGTTAATGCTGCATCTGGACATAGAATTCTTAGCTTTCTTGATGGTAATGCTGGTTATAATCAAATATTTATGGCCGAAGAGGATATAGCCAAAACGGCCTTTTTATGTCCGGGTTTTGTTGGTCTATTTGAGTGGGTAGTGATGACTTTTGGTTTGAAAAATGCTTGTGCCACATATCAAAGGGCTATGAATTTGATTTTTCATGACTTGCTTGGCATTATAGTAGAGGTTTATATCGATGATATTGTTGTCAAATCGGCTGGAGTAGATTCTCATTTGGCTGATTTAAGACTTGCATTTGAAAGAATGCGTCGGTACAAATTGAAGATGAATCCACTCAAATGTGCTTTTGGTGTATCGACTGGAAAGTTCTTAGGATTTATTGTGCATGAAAAGGTCATAGAGATAGATCCTACAAAGATTGAAGCTATTAACAATGTAAAGGCTCCTACTTGAAAGAGAGATTTGTAGAGGTTTTTGGGCAAAGTAAATTATTTGAGGAGATTCATTTGTAATTTGTCTGGGAAAGTGAATGCCTTTACTCCTTTACTTCGGTTGAAGAATGACATTGATTTCACTTGGGGGGCAAAACAACAAGAGGCATTTGATGAGATCAAGCGATATTTATCTTCACCACCTGTCCTTCAAGCGCCCAAGAGTGGAGTTCCCTTCAAGTTGTATGTGGCGGCTGAGAAAGATGTCATTGGAGGTGTTTTGACTCAAGAAACCGAAGGAAAGGAATATGTGGTTGCATATGAGAGTAGAAGATTATTGGATGCTGAAACAAGGTACACCTTTATTGAAAAACTATGTTTATCATTATATCATATTTGTACTAAGTTGAGGCATTATCTTTTACCAAGTACTTGTGTAATAGCATGTCAAACCGACATAATCAAATATATGTTGCACAAACCAATTTTAAGTGGTAGAATCGGCAAATGGCCTTATGCTTTAGTTGAATATGATTTGCATTGTAAGCCATTAACTTCAATGAAAGGTCAAATACTAGCCGATTTTATTGTTGGACATAGAGTAGATAAGCAACTTAATTTAAATGTCGGTTATGTTACTTTTACTCCATGGAAATTATATTTTGATGGATCGGTTTGCAAAAGTGGTTGTGGTATTGGAATTGTTATTACTTCTCCACATGGGGCTGTTTTTGAAGCACTTAACCGATTAGATCATGAGTGTACTAATGACCAAGTCGAGTATGAGGCTCTTCTATTCGGATTGGAAATTTTGCATGACATGGGAGTAAAGCATGTAGAAACTTATGGCGATTCTCTACTGGTGGTACAACAAGTTTCTAAGGTATGTCAATGCTTAGATGGGTTTTTGAATGCTTATCTTGATAGATGCTTCGATATCATATCTTGCTTAAATGAATTTGTGATTCGTCATGTACCACGAGAAAGAAATCCAAAGGCTAATGCTCTGGCTCAGCAAGCATCTGGTTATAATGTTCAGAAAAGAAATTTTCAAGAACGAAGACCGATGGTTTTAGAAGTCGAGTGTTCTGTTCTAGAGGAACCGGTCGCACCGCTTCCTCAGACCGGTCTGATCGGTTTTTCCGGTCTGACCGCTTCGGAGAACCGGTCTGACTGGTATCCCGAGACCGGGTTTGTTTCAACCATTGTTTCTAATAAAGGCGAAGTGGATGATTGGGTCCTGACCAAGCTAGGTTGGCTATGGCAGAGGTTAATGAAGGAATTTGTGGTACTCATCAATCGGCTCCCAAGATGAAGTGGCTCCTTAGACAAGCTTGTTTCTATTGGCCCAATATGATAGCCGATTGTTTTAAGTATTACAAAGGATGTGAAGAATGTCAGAAACATGGGGATATTCAGTTGGTACCTGCGGCATTGAAGCATCCAATTATTAAGCCTTGGCCTTTCAGAGGATGGGGTTTAGATTCTGTTGGCAAGATTCATCCTCCTTCGTCAAAGGGTCATTGTTTTGTGATTGTGGCAACTGATTATTTTACCAAATGGACGGAAGCAGTTCTTTTGAAGAATATGACACATAGAGAGGTAATTGAGTTTATTAGAGAAACGTCAAGAGGCCGTTTTGCCTGTAGAGGTGAATCTTGGCGCATATAGACTTGCAAAGCAAAATAATCTTGATGTTGATACATATTATGCTTTGATGAAGTGACCGACAAGCGTTTGGAAGCTTTGGAAGAGATTGAAAAGGATAAAAGACGAGTGGCGAGAGCATACAACAAGAAAGTGAAATTCAAATCTTTTCAAGTAGGGGATTTGGTTTGGAAAACAATCTTGCCCATTGGATTGAAAAGCAACAAGTTTGGCAAGTGGTCTCCAAGTTGGGAAGGTCCTTTCAAAATTGTGAAGGTTTGTTCAGGAAATTGCTATATGGTAGAAACCTTGCAAAGACAGTAGTTGTCTAGAGCTCTCAATGGGAGATACTTGAAGAAATTTTATCCAAGTGTTTGGCAAAGTGCTTGATAGGATATGGTCGATTTATGGTTGAAAATCGCCCTTAGGATAAAATGGCCGGTGAATTCTGTGACATCGACCTTAGCATATTTTATAGTGCATAAAATTTACTAGAAAACAGGGGGTATATGTTCGCACCCAAAATTGGCAGTTGCCTATCAGGTCGAGGGCAACCGGTCAGACCTTAGCATATACTGTATATGTGTGTGTTTTGTTGAAAAGGAAATTTAGAAAAACCCGGGACCTCGTTCATTATTCTGGTAGTGGACTTGCATGCTTAGCATGTACTCCGTACGTTGCCCCTTTGCTCATGCTGCCAATTCGCCAAAACACGGAGGGGCTAGTTGCCTGCTAATCCTGCTACAGTGCTAGTGATATGGATGACACTTTCAGGTCTTCACGCATGCGTGGACTTGGGCCACCGACAGCAAAGGAGGAGAAGAATTGGCACAGACACGTGTGATGACATCAGCAAAGGAGTTGATGACGTAACCGACGTACCACATCCAGCAGAACTAATCCTTGCTTTATAATTAGATAGAGATCTGTATCTGATATTATATAAAGATATATGTATCTGTATCCGTTTTTAATATGATAAATAAAGTGAATATATCTGAATTTAAAATAAATGTGGATATTGATAAAATATCTGATATTATCTATATTCAAATAGAATAAACATATATTTAAACTATTGTATAAATATATTATTTTAATTTAGTATCAAACTAATATATTATCTATATAAATTACACTCAAATATTTTGCTTTACTTATTTTATTAATACAAAGTATTTTATATGATTATTTAATTATTAGTTTTATTAAAAAAAATATTTGATCAAACTTGAAATTGTGAACTCTTTGATATGCGAAAGTTTTCTTTTTTGTGACCGAAGAGGTAGGGGTGAAAACTATACCTTCATTTTTCATACTTTTTTCTTGAAAATACTCTTAATTGCATGCAGGACAGCTCAGTTCCACCTCAGTCTTCTTGTCCTACTGTGTTTTCATGCAATGGCGGGCGAATCTAGGCCCAAGACATAGGGTGGCCCAACAAGTGATTGGGAGAAAGTTTGTGATGACAATGTGCCACTGTCAGAACCAAATTGTAGGAAAATCAAAGGGTGAAAGTTTTTGGGCTGAATCCTAGGGTGGGCTGCGGCCCACCCGGCCCACCCCCTAGACTGTTCCCATGCCTCACAATTAGTGTGTTCCCATGCCTTCTTAACGTTTCAAACCGTGACAAAGCAATGATGTTCACTTTTTAGTCCCAACACCTCACATCCTCATGCAATACATCCTCAAGAAACCTATGGACTATGGTTCACTGCTGCTTAATGAGTGATGTTTAAGTGCAAGCATGAGAAACACAGTAGTAGTATCATTTCCCCTCTAGTCCCTCCAAAAGCAGGCAAGCGGTGCATATATACTAAATGCAGATTGAGGAGAACATATAGGCCTTCTATGCGTTGGGCTCG
Organism: Echinochloa crus-galli; assembly: GCA_900205405.1. Lineage (NCBI taxonomy): Eukaryota > Viridiplantae > Streptophyta > Magnoliopsida > Poales > Poaceae > Echinochloa > Echinochloa crus-galli. The sequence continues at coordinate 391,045 of OAMR01000828.1, read as the reverse complement.
AAGACGCAGATCGAAACCATTTTATAGCAACAATAAGATGACTGAGGGAAATGAAGAACATGATAGTAATAAATTATGGTAGCTACGTCAGTAGCACAATTATTTAATGGGATCATGGCAATAATTTACCATAATAAAGCTATTATGTTTCAGCCCGAACCTACTCTACCATTATTACAGTCTTTTTTTAGCCAGGAACTGACAGTACAAATATATTATAACCATTGGTTTTATATGGCACAATGCGTGACAAATTAAGGTAAAAAACGTAAAACTGACGCAAGGCTGTTTTTTGACGTGTGACGCAGGTCTTGTTTTACTTGGTTTTATGTATATACTAGCTAGTAGTACTAGATGTTGCTGTGTGTTTCCTAGCTAGCTGTCATTCGGATGATAATAGGAGATATCAGCTACTATTTTCATTTTCTGTATGTTAACACCAAAGGTGTCAATATTTCCCATTCTTTATTCTTCCTTTTGTAGCTTGATTTTAGCTATATAATGGTAAAAACAAGGAAGACTAATTTATTTGGCAACAAATAATTTTCAGCACCAATTGAAGATCTTTATCAGGAAAAATAAAAAGCTTTTCACTTTCTTTGGCATATTTTGTGCATGTTGGCCTGTATTTCATTTTAACTCTTTTTGCTTTTCAAAGTGAAAGACAGGAGCTCTACCTGTTTACTTTCAAAATAAGAAACCACATTATAGAATTCAGCTACAAGTTGGAAGGAGTCCATAAGAGCAATTAACTAAACAAGTTGAAGGATTCTTCTACCTGAAAACGAAATCTCATATGACAACTAATAAACATATTTTGAGCTTTATTTTTGGAGCTATTCCATCAACTCGATCAATCGCACTGTCCCTGGAGTCATTCCACTAATAAATAAGGAGAAATTGCTCTGACACCCAAGTGATACCTTAATTACTTGCTTCTAGTTCAGCCTTGTTAAGTCCAGGAGATGTACAGGTGTTTTATAAATTATAATCCTGATACATCACATTCCTATCCTGCCCGTAGCCATAGTGGTCATTGTTATAACAATAGTGATGCACAAATTGGCTCGATTTGGATTTTTCAAGCACACAGAAGCGAGATAAATATACCTAATTTTAAATTTGCTTTGGAGCCAGACATAATGCAGATAGAGAATAATCTTATAGAATAGGCTATATTCTCTGCCATACCTCTCTCCTCTCATTGGCTTTTCATAGATAGTGGAAGCCAATTATAGCAGTGACCAAGTAGATGTTAGGCAAAGGCCTGTTCTTTTGAGAACGCGTTAAAAGAACTATGCATTTTCTGTTAATTAGATGGAAGTTATGCATAAGATCTAGCAGTCTAGCACTACTGGAAAGTCCTACATTGGCCCGCCTCAAATGCCTCAGTGGCAAAAAGACCCGTGTCACACCCGGATTTACACAAAACCCGAATGTGGCCATATGTGTGCCCAGGAAGTCCACCGACACATATAGCGAACAAATATGGTAAAAAAATCAGAGTGCAATGCTTTATTCTCATCATAAAGTAGCGTTTACATCAGAGTGCTTCAAAAATGAAATACATGGACAGCGGAAGACTAATACAACTCTCTAGCGTAGTCGCAATCCCACAGGGACTCTGACTGGGAGAACGCCAGCTCAGAAGTATGGCAAATCCTCGGGAAACTCCACAGCATAGTCAGCCTGACTCCAATCTGTTACCCATCCGGGATTTTGCCCAAAAATAGTAATAACAGCAAGTGTAAGTAATGGAAATTACTTAGCAAGTATAGCACGGGTTATGAAGGCTCAAAAAGGCTAGACTCGGCTTAACTGCATTAGCAACTTTTAGTTGGTTCGTTTTAACTTTATCCAAGTTACTACAAGTGAATGAGAACCCGGTTGTAACCCAATTAATAGTGTAAGTGACATTAAACAGGAATAAAGAAGAACTGAAGACTTTGAGCAGCTATTAATTGGA
>OAMR01000828.1:323458-359676 GCA_900205405.1 Echinochloa crus-galli | reverse complement strand
GAGGGGGATAAAGTGAACCCGAGAAAAGTTCAGGGGGCTGAAACGAACTATGGGCCTAGCAACTTTTCTAGAGCTCCAAACAAAGTGATTCAAATTTGAATTTAAATATATTTAAATTCTTGTTTGAATCACAAGCAATACAAAAATAAATGCAGCAGCATGAATGCAACAATAAATGTTTCTATCACTTATATTTGATTTTAAATTTTAGAAAATTATTATTTAGCCTTTATAAAATAGGTGAAAGCATTAAATAATTAATTAAATGCCAAAAATTTTAAATCGAGCATTTTTGGGTGTTACAACCCGGTGCTAATGGAGGCTTAGCACCGGGTCCAATGGCTACCAACCTGACACGGCAGGCAGGGGCAGGTGGGAACGCTTTAGTACCGGTTGGTGGCAACAACCGGTGCTAAAGTCCTCACATTAGCACCGGTTGCAACAACCAGTGCTAATGTGGTGGGGCGCATTGCAACCGGTGCTAATGGAGTGACCAATAGCAACGGTTGGTGGCTTCAACCGGTGCTGATGCATTTTGAAATCATCAGCACCGCTTGCAGCTACCAACCGGTGCTAATGCGGTTCTATTTAGGCCCTTCTTCCTCCCCATGCCCGAGCCAGCATGAACACTTCGAGCTATGTTCATGTTGTGCTCGGGTAGAGGGGAGGTGCTGCTGTTAACACCAAAAATTGGCACCAGGAAGAGGCTGACATGTGGGCCGGAGTCGTCGAACAAAATGAAACTGGACAGTAACCCTTTCCCTCAGAATATGATCGGGTTCTCAGTTAATATGGTAAATGCTGTTCCATCTGGAGAAAAGGGAAGATTGAAAGTTTTAACCTCAAAGAAGGCAGGGCAGGATGGTTCAGTTGATCCTACTCGGCAGATCACAATTGAACAGATTCGCCAGAAAGATCTTCGGTTCCCAAATAGCCGATTTGAAGTGGGAGAATCCTTTAGACCTAGAGTTACTACACGTATTCTCCTCAACAAATGGCAGCGTCAGCAAGAAAAAGAGCGTTTTCAAAGGCGTGAATACGAGGAGGAGAAAAGAAGGCGCGAAGAAGAAAGGTTTGAGGAAGAACAAGAAGAGTATGCTCGAGAGCAGGAACGAGCGCATTGGGGGTGTGCATTCTTCAGACACTGTTGGAACGAAGGTTTAAAGCTGCCTACAAAGAATAACTGTCCTGAGTGCAATAATGGGTATGTCGAACATAGGCAAAATGTTGCCAATCGCCGATCTGTCCATGAAAGAATTGGTAGGGTGCATCTTAGTGATGATCGGCGTTTTGATGATCAACCAAGAAAGAGACATGCTGATTGCAGATGGATTGATCATGAGGAAGAAGACCGTGAGTATGTTTGGCAAAAAGGACAGTGGTGTCCACCTGGTTTAAGAAGGAGTCAGAAGAGAAGAGTTCAACGCCTGAGGAATCAAGAATTAAAGCAAGCAAGGCCTAGGATGAAATCGATATGGCTCCCAAAAGACAGGCCTGACGAACATAGTCATTCGGCTCCTACATGCATGGTATGTTTCTTGCCGAATGAATTCATGGCTCCAGCTAACCAAATTGTACAGGAAGAGGTATTGCCCGATATAGATGACGCCGAACAATTTGGGTTAATGGCACAATCCTGAGTTGAGCGACATCATGGATGTCACTTTGGAAGAATTGTCTGAAGAGCATCAACAGATGGTAAAGGCTGCTGCTAGTCAATTCATTAACAAATGTTTACTGTCTTTCGCCAAGAACAGGAGTGGTGCACCTTTTCTCAAGTCTGATCTGCCAAGAGTTCTCCTTCCTGGGCAATCTGATCTTACTGAAGAAGAAGAGAGGGAGAGATTCTCGGGCTTGTTATACAAAGCTTTGGGAGAGACAATGACCAATCACAATGCTGCGTTCTTAAACAGTTTTCGGCATACAATGATAAGCATTTTTGGTCAGCATGTGGATAAACCCTTTGAGCAGACACATGGGCAATTGGGTGGCCCGACATACTTCAATGTTCAAGCACCAGTTCAGAAACCACATGGTAAAGGGAATGCTGATGAAACTGGAGGTTCTGGTACTAAAGATACAAATGGTCAATCGATTCGGCAAGATCCTCAGCCTGCACTGCCGAAAACTCGCACATACGGTGATATGGCATTCGGTACCACAGGGAATCCGCCTGCTTCTGCTTACAAGATATCTCCTTTGAACAACAGACTGCAGAGGGATTTATATGGAAACGGATATTCGGAGTTTATGGATTACAATGCTATCGATGCTCTCCCGAATCCTGGATACGTTGGTACTGCAGGCATGCTTGCTGGGAGACCAGGGAATCAAGACACCAGTATTGACCTCATGGTGCAAAAAATGACCGATGTATTGCAAAATCAATTCGGTCTGAAGCCTAAAAATCAGGGATACATGTACTCGTCTCCTTTCCCTGAATGGTACCAAAGGGTATCATTGCCGAATAGAGTCAAGGTGCCCCCTGGTGCTCCTCTTTTACTATGTGCTTAATTCATGCAACACACCTTTGCCCAATCTAGATCGGCTAGAATCGGCTCTGCTTTACGGTGCGACGACTTATCCCCTCATAGCCGAATCAGAAACCGATCTAGGTTGCCACGTGTCGCGGGTTCAAGCCTGTCGGCATCGTGTAGATCTTGACAGAACCGGGTATCACGCGGTAGATGCAGGTTTTTGGATCGTCTTAGAGCTAATCATCCGGTGGATTAGAATTCGATTCGATCTGATAGATTTATCTTTACCGATTAGGCTTGTTCCTTCGCCATGGACCCCGATTCGGCTAAATAGCCGTATTCGGCAGTGCTCTCACGAGTGAACTTGTGTTCGTGAGTTTGCATTGGACAATGAATGCTTTTAGCCTTTCACGATTAGATTGTATCATGCGGTGGATTAATCTAATCTGATTAGTGGCGTGGTTACAAACAAGTCGTATCATGCGGTGGATTAACTTGTTCGTTATCATGCTTGACGGGTGCTGCTTTCGGCCTATGCATTCTTGTTTTCAATGTAAATTCGGGACTGTGTTGTGGGTTCGTAACTAAACATTGAGTGCTTTTAGCTTTTCATGATTAGATTGTATCATGCGGTGGATTAATCTAATCTGATTAGTGGCGTGGTTACAAACAAGTCGTATCATGCGGTGGATTAACTTGTTTTGTTATCATGCTTGACGGGTGCTGCTTTCGGCCTATGCATTCTTGTTTTCAATGTAAATTCGGGACTGTGTTGTGGGTTCGTAACTAAACATTGAGTGCTTTTAGCTTTTCATGATTAGATTGTATCATGCGGTGGATTAATCTAATCTGATTAGTGGCGTGGTTACAAACAAGTCGTATCATGCGGTGGATTAACTTGTTTTGTTATCATGCTTGACGGGTGCTGCTTTCGGCCTATGCATTCTTGTTTTCAATGTAAATTCGTGACTGTGTTGTGGGTTCGTAACTAAACATTGAGTGCTTTTAGCTTTTCATGATTAGATTGTATCATGCGGTGGATTAATCTAATCTGATTAGTGGCGTGGTTACAAACAAGTCGTATCATGCGGTGGATTAACTTGTTTTGTTATCATGCTTGACGGGTGCTGCTTTCGGCCTATGCATTCTTGTTTTAATGTAAATTCGTGACTGTGTTGTGGGTTCGTAACTAAACATTGAGTGCTTTTAGCTTTTCATGATTAGATTGTATCATGCGGTGGATTAATCTAATCTGATTAGTGGATAAATGGAAGATATTTAAAGAAGTATTATCCCAGTATTGAGATCGATCGGTGATTGATATATTGAATTGCCAAACAGCCGATATTCGGAAAGAAATCGTCTTTAGAAGTAAATTAACAGAGACATCGGAGGAAAAGAAAGATGGCCAATACTGAATGTATTGCCCTTAGCGCAAAATATATACATCAATCACGGAGTGATTCCAGCAACTAAACAAAGGACTTCCATTGGTTAGGTCATTTACAAGAAGGAGGGCACAAGATTGCAATGGAGATTAGTTGATCCACCCAATCCTATGCCTAATCGGGATATCATGATTGAAAGAATCGGCCAGATCTGTCCCTGTTTCTTTCATGTCCTCCACAGAGTGTTCTACTTCACGCTCCAGGCCCCGCTCGCAAACATCGAATCTACTGTAGTCGACGCCAGAATGAATCCGCACGGCGTTGAAGGCGAGTGCTGCACCATAGCCCATACCTGAACATCATAATACATCGATAAATTTGCTTAACATTGTTCCTTGGGTGTTATTCTTCGATGGATCTTCATGCGACAAAGGTGGTGGAGCAGGTATTTTATTAATTTCACCCAAAGAGACATGCTGATTGCAGATGGATTGATCATGAGGAAGAAGACCGTGAGTATGTTTGGCAAAAAGGACAGTGGTGTCCACCTGGTTTAAGAAGGAGTCAGAAGAGAAGAGTTCAACGCCTGAGGAATCAAGAATTAAAGCAAGCAAGGCCCAGGATGAAATCGATATGGCTCCCAAAAGACAGGCCTGACGAACATAGTCATTCGGCTCCTACATGCATGGTATGTTTCTTGCCGAATGAATTCATGGCTCCAGCTAATCAAATTGTACAGGAAGACTTCAACGCCGCAAACATGGAACTGTCTGGTCTCACCCGGCACGTTCCAGGTTTTAATCTAAACGTTTTTATCCCTTTGTTAGTTTTCAGGCAAACTGACTGGCACGCTTCCGGATTCGAAAGCCCGGGCCACGTTTGAAGCCAGCTTTGTTCGGCTTGCTGTGTGCTTGGCGTGAGGTGCGGATTTTACGTCAACACACTTTTTGGCACGCCCGGTGGGACACACACAAGTTTTCAAGATGCCTGAGTTGAGCGACATCATGGATGTCACTTTGGAAGAATTGTCTGAAGAGCATCAACAGATGGTAAAGGCTGCTGCTAGTCAATTCATTAACAAATGTTTACTGTCTTTCGCCAAGAACAGGAGTGGTGCACCTTTTCTCAAGTCTGATCTGCCAAGAGTTCTCCTTCCTGGGCAATCTGATCTTACCCATACCAAGACACAATGAAGAAAAAGAACCAAAATTGATGATCAACCAAGAAAGAGACATGCTGATTGCAGATGGATTGATCATGAGGAAGAAGACCGTGAGTATGTTTGGCGGAAAGGACAGTGGTGTCCACCTGGTTTAAGAAGGAGTCAGAAGAGAAGAGTTCAACGCCTGAGGAATCAAGAATTAAAGCAAGCAAGGCCTAAGATGAAATCAATATGGCGTCGAAAGGACAAGCCTGAAGAAGATGGTCATTCGGCTCCTACATGCATGGTATGCTTTTTGCCGAATGAATTTATGGCTCCCACTGATCAAGTTGTGCAGGAGGAAGCGTTGTCAGAGGTAGATGAAGTCGAACAGCTAATGGCACAATTGATGCTCAATAAGCAAGCTGTCTTTGAAAAGCCAATCCAGAATCGACATATGAAGCCATTATATTTGAAAGGATTTGTCAATGGGAAGCCTTTAACCAAGATGTTCGTCGATGGTGGAGCTGCTGTGAATGTGATGCCATATACTACATTTAGGAAGCTTGGCATGGGCCCTGGAGATTTAACACCAACGAGCATAATTCTAAATGATTTTGCTGGAAATCCTTCGGACACCAAGGGATGCGTACATGTTGATCTGATGATTGGGTCCAAGACTCTGCTTACAACTTTCTTTGTCATTGAGGGCAAAGGGGCATATAGTTTGCTGCTTGGAAGAGATTGGATTCATGCAAATTGCTGTATCCCGTCAACCATGCATCAACAGCTCATTCAGTGGATAGATGATGAGGTGGAGATTGTCCAAGCAGATGATTCAATAAGTGTGGCAAATATGGAACCAGCTTTTTGGGAGTATCAAGGCATAGATTGTTTCTCAGGCAAAGACTGGGGAGAAGGTCCTGTTGCACCAGCCAGCAGTGATCAACAGCCGATCGAAGCAGTCGGCTCTCATAGTAATTTTTGATGGAGAATCCAATTGATGGAACTGATGGAAAATTGGGGCGTGGATTTGTGTCGGCCGATAAATTGGAAGAAGTGGACATTGGAGATGGTGACAAGCCAAGGCCGACATTTATCAGTGCTAACTTGGATTCGGTTTTCAAAGAAAAGTTGGTGACATTGTTAAAAGAATACAAGGACTGCTTTGCTTGGGATTATTCGGAGATGCCCGGTCTAGACCGTTCTATTGTTGAACATCGGTTGCCGATCAAACCTGGTTACAGGCCTTACAAGCAATCACCCCGAAAAATCTACAAGGAAGAAGTGTTGGCCGATGTGAAAAAGGAGATTGAAAGATTACTAGATGCAAATTTCATTCGGCCATGTAAATACGCGGATTGGATCTCTAATATCGTTCCTGTCTATAAGAAAAATGGAAAAATGAGGGTTTGCATAGATTTTAGAGATCTAAACAAGGCTACACCCATGGATGGATATCCAATGCCTGTTGCCGATTCATTAGTTGATGCTGCTGCTGGATATAAGGTGATTAGTTTCATGGATGGTAATGCAGGGTACAATCAGATTTTTATGGCATTGGAAGATATAGTAAAGACAGCTTTCAGGTGTCCTGGACACATAGGGTTGTTTGAGTGGGTTGTCATGACCTTTGGATTGAAAAATGCTGGTGCAACTTATCAAAGGGCTATGAATTATATTTTTCATGAGTTGATCGGCAAGATTGTGGAAATATATATTGATGATGTGGTGATCAAGTCATTGGATCATGAGTCCCATTTGGCTGACATAAGGAAAACTCTAGAATGCACCAGGAAGCATGGGCTTAAAATGAACCCGAACAAGTGTGCTTTTGGGGTTTCGGCTGGAGAGTTTCTGGGATTTTTGATACATGAAGGAGGAATAGGAGTTGGCAAGAAAAGTATGAAGGCAATTGATGAAATTGTTCCTCCAACTAATCTTAAAGAGTTACAATCACTGCTTGGCAAGATGGCGGACAAATTATTTGATTTCCTTGTGAAAGAAGGCCGAATCAAATTACCAGAGGGGCATTCTATGCTTCGGCCTGAAGGAGTGAAAGACAAGAAGTATTGTGGATTTCATGACAGAAATTCTCATTCCATTAATGAATGCAGGATCTTCAGAATGAGGATTCAAAAGGCTATTCAAGAGGGGCACCTGAAGTTTGACAACAGAATGAAATTGGATAGCAATCCCTTCCCTCAGAATATGATTGGGTTTTCAATCAACATGGTGAATGCTGTTGCACCTGAAGAAAAGGGGAAGATGAAAGTTTTAACTTCAGAGAAGGCAAAACAAAGTGGCTCAGTTGATCCTACTCGGCAAGTCACAATTGAACAGATTCGCAAAAAAGACTCTCGCTTCCCGAATGATCAATTTGAAATTGGGAAATCCTCCAAGCCTAGAGTCACTACGCGTATCCTCCTTAACAAATGGCAACGTCAGCAAGAAAAGGAGCGTTACCAAAGGCATAGACGTGAAGAGGAGAAGAGGAGATATGAGGAAGAAAGATATAGGGAAGAACAAAAGGAATTTATCCGAGAGCAGGAACGTGCGCATTGGGGGTGTGCATTCTTCAGACACTGTTGGAACGAAGGTTTGAAGCTTCCCACATGGAATAGTTGTCCTGAATACAATAATAGGTATGATGAATATAGGCAGGGAACTGTCAATCGCCGATATGTCTATGAAAGAATTGGCAGGGTTGCTCCAAGGCAGGTTGAGCAGATTTATTCTTCAGAGCTTGCTTCACTGCAATAAAATGATCGTCCAATCTAGAAACTGGATCTAAAGAAATCTTGATATCGGCAGGAAGATCTTGATCAAATGATTCAAGCAAGTCTCTTAAAAGATCAGCATTGTTAACTTGATCTCGAGTGTCCTTATGCAGAAAGGAGAGGATTTCCTTCAGTTTTGCTTGGTTCTCCTCTGATAAGGCTTGACCAGAGGAAGTTTCTTCTCCTTGTTCGGCAACAAGATCGTCCAAAGCAAATGAGTAGCTGGGTGATGAAATTGTTTTATCCTGAAAAAGAATTGTTGCCGAATTAATGATGGTCTATTGAATAAAAGCTGGGAGAACTGGGTAATCATCTCTACCTCATTCCTGACCTCTTGGATGGAGAGAGAGGGCAGCTCAAGCTCAGGCAAAGATTCTTGTATGCCATGCTGAGGAGAGCTTGGAAGGTTCTTTGGTGGAGATGAGGCTTCTGGCTGAGGTACATCAGGTAGGGCTGAAGCTGGTTCTTGATGAAAAGAAGAGCTCTCCGAAATTGGATCCATTGAAGCTTGCTCTGTGACTGAAAGAAAGTCAGTGCCGATGAAAAAGAGTTTTAAAGGACAAGATGGTGAGAAATTTTACTAATCACTGAAGCATCGGCAGGTTCTGTGCTAATGGCCAATTGCTGTGATTTGGCCTGAAGTCATAAAGGAACAGAAATGAGCAGAATGAAATTAGCATTTTACTCGAGGAAGGAGAAATTTGACCTGTGCAATTCTTTTGCTGCTTGTTCTTTTCTTCTTTATAGCCGAAGGGGCAGTTAGAGAAGGTGTTTTCCTCTTGGTAGAAGGTGGTGCAGCAAGAGTTGGATCCAGACTGGCAGGCCTGGACATTATTTGAGCCAAAGAAGGAGAGGGATGCCCCAGAATAGATATTGGGCCAGCGATGTTGTATACAATTGCTCTAGCCAGAGGGGCAGGGACTGTGTCCTGCAGAATAACAGAATCAAAAGTCGATGAAAGAGGGTGTTATTGGAAAAACAGATGGATTATAAGCATGTTTACCTCTGAATTCGGCTGATAATCAGGCATTAACTCAAGGCAGAGCCCTAGTACAAACTACTGGAAGAGCCTGTTCAAAACAGACTGGGGATGAATGGAATCGGCAATGGCAGCACCATGGCCATCAAGACGATCAATGGAGGCGTCAATGTCTTCGATGTCTTCTGGGTTGCTGTTGGCGAAACCAACCGTCATCCTGGAATAGTCAGTGCCGGTGTGCGTCGACATGGCAACGAGACCCGTAGCGACGTTCAGGCGAACGCCATGGGAGGCCACCTCATCGACACGGCCTGTCACCGCACCAAGGCGTGCCTCGGGTGTGTCCCCTTGGGCGTTCACCTTGTCCGCCAGCTCCTCCACCAGCGCCTTCAATCGATCAAGTTCAGCATCACGCGCTGCAAAGTCACAAGGGGATAACAGATTAATATCATTTGGAGGACGAGAATTGAGATTGAGCAGATTACAGGACTCACCATCAATGACTTCGAGCAGCTGCTTGCGCTCGTGCTGCCATTCAAGGTCAGCAATCCCGGCTTGCTTGGAGATGACCTCCAACTCGCGGCGAGTGTCGTCACGCTCCGCTTTGAATCGGCGAGCATCGCCGTCCGTGTAGCGGAAGTCGTCCGACGAGAGAGTCCGATTGGACGAACTCGAAGAGCTGGACGCCGCAGGAGCAGCAGCTGGAGCCGCAACTGGCGCACCAGCGGCGACAATCCATTGGATTACCCTGAGAAAACAAAGAGATTCGTCAAGGAGAGGGCAAATCTCGAGAAGAACAGAGAGAAGCAAGCAGACAATCTTTACCTCCGGCGAGCACCACCGCGACTCCCTTCGGCCTCATCGGCGGCCGGGCGCCTCCTATTGTTGTCGGCCATTGGAAGTTCCTCGGAGTTACTGTGGATGGGGAAAAGAATGACTTGGGCCGGCAAGAACTTGGAAGACGAAGAACTTGGTGAAAACTGTGGGCTACCTGGGTGTTTATTTATAGAACACGCAGAGGAGATCGTGGTCGGAGATCGTGGCGCGCATCCCAAAATTTCGGAAGGTGGAAAGCCCCACGAACCGAGCAGTTGCCGTGTCGTTTGGGATTCATGCCGAATCGGGTTCGGTTCTACTGAATTGGATTCGGCTGTGTTGTGTTAGGTCGTTTTTCGGGTCTGACGCTGTTACGACTAAGCTTTGCCGAATGTGTTGTTCACAATAAAGCGAGGAAGAAAGCAAAGATTGGTGAGACTACAAAGTTGGTAAGACATTCGGCTAATTAAATATTCGATACAACTACACACCCAAGTACTTGGAGATTACATCTTTAGCATCAGATATCATTCTATTAATGGTCTCCAAAAGATTTTGGCCTGCTTCTTGGGTTTTTATCAGAGCAGAGAGCTTCGTTTTGAGCTGTTTATCTTCAGTTAGAATTGCCGATGCTTCCTTTCGTATCTTCTCTGTCAGATCAGGGAGTTCGGCTAACTTCTTCTCGTCAGCTTCGATTTCGGTTGACAGAATCCTCAATTCAGCTTCTAGTTCAGCTTTTCTGGCCTTCTTCAGATCAAGTGCTGGCTGCAGTCTAGCTGACAATTCTTTATTACTCTGAGCTTGAATATACAGATCTTTCAAGGATTGCTTAGCTATGGCTCTTCTTTGTTCTAAAGCTGGTTGTAAAGATTGACTTTTCAGAACCTGTCTGACTGCAGCAAATTGTTGATCCAATTGAGAGATTGGTTCCAAAGAAGCTTGAATATCAACAGGAAGGTTTTGTTCAATGGGCTCGAGCATATCTCTCAGAAGATCAGCATCCTTGACTTGATCCTGGATGTCTTTGTGCAGAAAGGAGAAGATTTCCTTTAGTTTTGCCTGGGTTTCTTCTGATAAAGCCTGATTAGAAGAAATTTCCTCTGCTTGTTCGGCAACAAGATCATCCAAAGGAAATGAGTAGCTGGGTGATGAAGTTATTTTCTCCTGGAAAGAGATATTGCCGAATTAATGATTATCCATTGAATAAAGAACTGGGAAGACTGGGTAATTATCTCTACCTCATTCCTGATCTCTTGGATGGAGAGAGAGGGCAGCTCAAGCTCAGGCAAAGATTCTTGTATGTCATGCTGAGGAGAGCTTGGAAGATCTTTTGGTGGGGAAGAGGCTTCTGGCTGAGGAACATCAGGTGAAGCTGAAGCTGGTTCTTGATGAGAAGAAGAGCTCTCCAAGATTGGGTCCAATGAGATTTGCTCTGAGACTGAAAAAGAATCAATGCCGATGGAGAGGAACTTTAAAGACAAAATAGTGAGAAATTTTACCAATCACTGAAGCATCGGCAGGTTCTGTGCTAATGGCCAATTGTTGTGATTTGGCCTGAAATCATAAAGGAGTAGAAGTGAGCAGAATGAAATTAGCATTTTACTCGAGGAAGGAGATATCTGACCTGAGCAATTCTTTTGCTGCTTGTTCTTTTCTTCTTTATAGCTGAAGGGGCAGTTAGAGAAGATGTTTTCCTCTTGGCAGAAGGTGGTGCAGCAAGAATTGGATCCAGACTGGCAGGCCTGGACATTATTTGAGCTAAAGAAGGAGAGAGATGCCCCAAAACAGATATTGGGCCAGCGATGTTATATACAATTGCTCTAGCCAGAGGGGCAGGGACTGTGTCCTGCAGAATAACAGAATCAAAAGTCGATGAAAGAGGGTGTTATTGGAAAAACAGATGGATTATAAGCATGTTTACCTCTGAATTCGGCTGATAATCAGGCATTAACTCAAGGCAAAGAGGGTGAACTGGTGCATTGAAGATATGATCATGGAATTCTTGCCACCAAAGGATAAAGGAAGGATGAATGAGTACTGTTGGCACAAAAGGATCGAGTTGATAGATGGCTGCACAGCACTTGTAATCAAAGACCCTTCTTGTTTCTGTGGAGTCTTTGATGATCTGCCTCGGCTTGAGGAATTCATGGAGAAATAATCTTGGGGGCACTTGGCCACACCCTAGTTGCCTGGCAACTAGAATCCGCAGAGGAGATCGTGGTCGGGGATCGTGGCGCGCATCCCAAAATTTCAGAAGGTGGAAAGCCCCACGAACCGAGCAGTTGCCGTGTCGTTTGGGATTCATGCCGAATCGGGTTCGCTCAAACAATCATCACAGATCAAGGGACTCAATTTACATCTTCAGAATTCAGAGACTTTGCTGAAAGTATGGGAATCAAGTTATTAAATTCTTCTCCTTATTATGCTCAAGCTAATGGTCAGGCAGAAGCTTCTAACAAGATTATGATTAAAATTATACAAAAGAAGATTGATCAGAAGCCAAGGAAGTGGCATTCGGTACTCAATGAAGCATTGTGGGCTTACCGAATGGCCCCTCATGGGTCTACAAAAACGTCTCCTTATGAATGGGTATATGGTCATCATGCTGTTTTGCCATGGGAAGTGCAATCAGATTCAAAGCATGAAGGCAATTGATGAAATTGTTCCTCCAACTAATCTTAAAGAGTTACAATCACTGCTTGGCAAGATAAATTTTGTGAGAAGATTCATATCAAACTTGTCACAGAAAGTATTGCCCTTTTCCTCGCTATTGAAAATAAAAAAGGATCAAAAGTTTGTATGGGGTGACGAACAACAAAAGGCTTTTGATGAAATAAAGGAATACATGAAGAAGCCACCAGTATTGGTGCCTCCACAATTGAACAAGCCTTTCAAGTTGTACGTGGCGGCCGATGCCCAAACTATTGGATCGGCCCTTATTCAAGAATTTGAAGGGAAGGAAAGAGTAGTTGCATACCTTAGCCGAAAGCTACTAGACCCGGAGACAAGGTATTCGGCTATAGAGAAGCTTTGCTTATGTGTTTATTACTCATGTACAAAATTTCGGCACTATTTGCTAAATGCCGAATGCGTTGTACATTCAAAATTTGATGTAATTAAGCACATGTTGTCAATGCCAATTTTGAATGGAAGGATTGGCAAATGGATTTTGGCCTTATCTGAATTCGAATTAAGGTTTGAATCGGCAAAAGCTGTCAAGGGGCAGATTATTGCTGACTTCATTACTGAACATCATGATACATCAATAAATTTGCTTAACATTATTCCTTGGGTATTATTCTTCGATGGATCTTCATGCGACAAAGGTGGTGGAGCAGGCTGAGTATGAGGCATTACTCAAAGGGCTCCAATATTTGAAAGAAGCAAAAGCCATTGCAGTTGAAATTTTTGGAGATTCAGAATTGGTCATAAAACAATTGAATGGTGAATATGAATGCAAAAGTGATATCTTGAGGAATTACTATGAAGAATGCAAAGAAATATTGAAGAGCTTTCGGTCAGTAATTCTACAACACATTCCTAGAGGGGATAATGGAGAGGCAAATAGATTGGCCCAAAGTGCATCAGGTTACAGAGAAAATCAAGAGGTATTTGCTACTGATGACTGTGCTTTCGGGAGTAGTTTGGCAGAAGGTGATTGGAGGAAAGAAATTGCCGATTATTTGGAGAATCCATCCCAGAAGGTTTCTAGAAGACTCAGGTATAAAGCTATAAAGTTTGTTCTTCTTGATAAAGATTTATATTATAAATCCCTGGACGGAGTATTATTACGTTGCTTAAATCAAGAAGAAGCAAAGAAGTTGATGAGTGAAGTGCATGATGGATTATGTGGAGCACATCAGTCAGCTTACCGAATGAAGTGGGTTATTAGAAGAACTGGATATTACTGGCCGACAATGTTGGAAGATTGCTTTGAATATTATAAGGGATGTCAAGACTGTCAGAAATTTGGAAACATTCAGAGAGTTCCAGCATCGGCTTTGAATCCCATTATCAAGCCATGGCCATTCAGAGGATGGGGAATAGATTTGATTGGCCAAATAAATCCTCCATCGAGCAAGGGGCATAAGTTTGTACTTTTAGCAACAGATTATTTTACCAAGTGGGTTGAGGCGATTCCATTAAGAAAGGTAGCATCAGAAGATATGATTGAATTTGTCAAAGAGCACATCATTTACAGATTTGGAATTCCTCAGACAATTACCACAGATCAAGGGACTCAATTTACATCTTCAGAATTCAGAGACTTTGCTGAAAGTATGGGAATTAAGTTATTAAATTCTTCTCCTTATTATGCTCAAGCTAATGGTCAGGCAGAGGCTTCTAACAAGATTATGATTAAAATTATACAAAAGAAGATTGATCAGAAGCCAAGGAAGTGGCATTCGGTACTCAATGAAGCATTGTGGGCTTACCGAATGGCTCCTCATGGGGCTACAAAAACGTCTCCTTATGAACTAGTGTATGGACATCATGCCATTTTGCCATGGGAATTACAAACAGAGTCAAGGAGAATACAGTTGCAGAAAGATTTAAGTTCTAAAGATTACAGTAACTTGATGATGGACGAATTGGAAGATTTGCATATGATTCGTCTCAAAGCATTGGAAAATATTGAGAAAAATAAGATGCGAGTTGCCAAATATTACAACAAGAAGGTAAAAGTCAGGCAATTTGCAGAAGGAGATTTGGTTTGGAAAGCGATATTGCCGATTGGAACCAAAGAGTTTCTGGGATTTTTGATACATGAAGGAGGAATAGGAGTTGGCAAGAAAAGCATGAAGGCAATTGATGAAATTGTTCCTCCAACTAATCTTAAAGAGTTACAATCACTGCTTGGCAAGATAAATTTTGTGAGAAGATTCATATCAAACTTGTCACAGAAGGTGTTGCCCTTCATGGAATAATTGTCCTGAATGCAATGATAGGTATGATGAATATAGGCAGGAAACTGTCAATCGCCGATCTGTCCATGAAAGAATTGACAGGATGCATCCTAGTGATGATCGGCGTTTTAATGATCAACCAAGAAAGAGGCATGCTGATTACAGGTGGGTTGATCATGAAGAAGAAGAAGATCATGCTTATGTTTGGCAAGAAGGACAATGGTGTCCACCTGGCTTGAGGAAAAGCCAAAAGAGAAGAGTACAACGTTTGAGGAATCAAGAATTAAAGCAAGCAAGGCCTAAGATGAAATCAATATGGCGTCGAAAGGACAAGCCTGAAGAAGATGGTCATTCGGCTCCTACATGCATGGTATGCTTTTTGCCGAATGAATTTATGGCTCCCACTGATCAAGTTGTGCAGGAGGAAGCGTTGTCAGAGGTAGATGAAGTCGAACAGCTAATGGCACAATTGATGCTCAATAAGCAAGCTGTCTTTGAAAAGCCAATCCAGAATCGACATATGAAGCCATTATATTTGAAAGGATTTGTCAATGGGAAGCCTTTAACCAAGATGTTCGTCGATGGTGGAGCTGCTGTGAATGTGATGCCATATACTACATTTAGGAAGCTTGGCATGGGCCCTGGAGATTTAACACCAACGAGCATAATTCTAAATGATTTTGCTGGAAATCCTTCAGACACCAAAGGCTGACTGTATCATGCGGTGGATTGGTCTAATCTGATTAGTGGTGTGGTTTCAAACAAGTCGTATCATGCGGTGGATTAATTTGTTTGTTATCATGCTTGACGGGTGCTGCTTTCGGCCTATGCATTCCTTGTTTACTGCGAATTTATGATCATGTTTCACCCTTTATTTATTCTCATATCATGTCTGTCCTCGTTAATCGGTCAAGGATATACCTGGCTTTCTTTGTTTATTTAAAGACCGATCTTACGTCATGCTGATGTTGTGCGTTCGGCAGTGTGATTCTTACATGTTTTTCACCGATTGCCGAATGATGCCCTGAATTATGACAGATAGCTTGTCCGTAGCTATATGTCTCTCGAGATTGGCTTCAATGCCGCAAATATGGAACTGTCTGGTCTCACCCGGCACGTTCCAGGTTTTGATCTAAACTTTTTCTGTCCCTTTGTTAGTTTTCAGGTAAACTGACTGGCACGCTTCCGGATTCAAAAGCCCGGGCCACGTGTGAAGCCAGCTAATTCGGCTTGCTGTGTGCTTGGCGTGAGGTGCGGATTTTACGTCAACAGCTGCTAATTTTTTTTCAAAATTTTTGAAGATTTCACTCATCTAAAGGGGTCTGCAAGGTACACAATTTCATTCTCTCATGTTTGAAAGTGCATTCATCTCTATAGGTATGTTTTGGTGGTTAATGACAACTTAATTAAAGTACTAATGAGTTTGGTTAAGTATGTGGAGAGCACTCACATCTTGTATGATGATTGGCGACCCCTCATTTTTTATGTTGATAAAAATGGCGGCTTCCGAGTCTCAAGTGAAGGTTTTATTTCATTTTATTTTTGAAGTTGAGTATAGGATGCCGTACTATATGGCATGAAGGGCTTTTTCGATGTTGCCATGGCCAACAGGCCGCCATTAGGTCTCATGTATTGCCCATGCACTCAATGTGAGAATAAGAGATCGTACAAAGACAAAGGATGTCTTCACTTTGATTTGATAAGCTCCGATTTTATTAACAATTATTCTATTTGAACAAAACACGGTGAACGAGACGATGAAGAAGACAAGATGGATAACGATATTCCGGTATTGGCTGAATACTACGATGCCTTTGTAGATGTTGATATGGGTGATGTTGATCAGGAAGATGCTGGTCGGGAAAATGACCCTACTAATGGACTTGGGTAAATGTTGCGTGATGCCAAGAAAGACTGCGACATTGAGCAGGAATTAAAAAAGGATACAACATATGTTGTAGAACCACAAAACTGACTTGTACCCATATTGCAAAGAGAGACTTAAAAAGTTGGGTAGCACACTTGATTTTTTGCAGTGGATGGCAGCAAATGGTGTTACTGGTAAGGGTTTTGAGGAATTACTGAAACTCGTAAAGAAGGTTCTTTCTGAGGGCAACGAATTTCCCTCGAAAACGTATGAAGTAAAACGAGTTGTTTGCCCTCTCGGTTTGGAGGTGCAGAAGATACATGTGTGTTCTAATGATTGTTTCCTATATCGTGGTGCTGAATACAAACAGTTGGATTGTTGTCCGGTTTGGAGTTGTGCATGATACAAGATCAGGTGGGATGACCCTTGTGAGATTGGGGGGAGACTTGTAAGAAAAAAATTCATGCGAAAGTGATGTCGTATTTTCCTGTATCATGCCAAATTGATGCGATGGCACAAAGAAGAATGTAAGCAGGATGGTATGTTGAGACACCTCACTGATGGATCCCATTGGAGAAACATTAACATAGCATTCCCAAAGTTTGATGTTGATGCAAGGAACGTAAGACTTGGTTTAAGACAAACCATTATAAGATAATGTAAATGTTCATTACAACTTGAGTGCTCTATTACAAGCATCCCCATAATTACCATCCTGGTTATTATTTTAGTCTACCGTGCATGAACCATTGAATACTATTTGTTGTCATAATTCCTCATAAGGGCTTGGCTATAGTAATCGACCCAATGAAGGAACCCTGGAAAGACAACCATGATCTCATTGACGCGCTCAATGAGGCTTGGACAAAGTGGCGCACGCTATAGATGGACGAGTTCAAGGAAAAACTTGTTATCAAGACCGACTTTTCGATATGTCACTAGGTATCAATTTTGATTTGATGACTTGGCATGTATATATTTGATGACTTACTATGCATAGATTTGATGACATATTTTTTCCTAAAGTGTTTGAGGTAGGCGCAGAGCAACAACCTATGCGGATACTATGTATGCGAGTTCATACATAGCCTTGTAGGTGACCAGCTCATACTTAGTCAATGGAAAATTAAAGTATGTATACAACAAATACAATTTGGTTTTCTATTATTTTTATGTTGTTCATACATTCATATATTTTTAAAAAATAAAAATATTTATTCTGGTTCCATAATATTTTCTTAGGTAATGTGCATTAGAGATCAATAAATACCGAGGTTCAAGAGGTTCTTTGCGGATTCATCCACCAAAAGATTGTCCAGCCCAGTAGTAAATTCCATCATCATGGAGGCCAAATAGATAATAATTCCAAATATCAGCAACGATACTTTTGATTTGTGTTCCGAGACAATTTCTAATAATATATGTATATAAGTTTCACTTTTAACACTTTTGTAATAATATATGTATATAATTTTCACTTTTTAACATCATTTTGTTTGCTTGCTCGAACATATATAGTATAGTATCTCGAACATATATGGACATATAATAGTAGTGTACAATACATAGATTAATTAGTAAACAAAAAAATAATAATGAAAGAGAAAACGATATAAAAAGAAAAAAGAAAAAGAAAAGGAGATCTTTAGTCCCGTTTGCTGCGCCCAGAGTTTTTAGTACTGAATTTATAGCCCCGGTTGCAAATTGGGGACTAAAGCCCGTATAGAACCTGGACTAATGCCCAGTTTTCCACTGGTGATTGATGGTTGTAAAAAGAAACACCAAAGAATTAGGTACATCCTTATAAAAAAAGATACAGGTACATGTGTATCACTAAAAATCAGTCAACAACAAGATATTAAGTAGGATAGATGCAGGTACATGTGCCATCCTTCCGCGAGAAAAACACTTAATCCTCTGTCCTTATGCGCTACCACATTGGTTCAGACCAGGAGAGTGGATGATATGTTGCAAAACTTTTCATGCTGACACCTCAAATTCCTATGTGCCTAGAAGAATTAACCATATTTATCTCTATTGAAGGTTAAAGCACCAAGAAGAAACCCCGGAGAAGAATATTGTGGACTATAGATGATCACTACAGTTTTATACTCTAGACTGTAGATAACTAGGTGCTCAAGTATTACTTTGCATGCATCTTCGGCTTAAGAGGCAGATCAAAGCATTGCTAGCTTGGTGTATAGAGCTGAAAGTGTAGGTGCAGTTGGGCTGAGGTGCTGGGTGGGTCGGTTAGGTTAGACCCTGCCGGCAAGAACTTAGATTTTTTATTATTGCTCGAAATATTCTTTTGTAGTTTAAATCGCAGAAACTGAGAGATTGATTTTAGGGTTATTTGGATATATGTCATTACAATTTATCCGTTTCGGAGATATGCCATTACAATTCACGTATTTGGAAATATGTCATTACAATTTGTTCTTTACTTTACTTAGGATGTGCCATTTTATACGTTTTTTATGCTCCTGGACCCACGTTGATGCTCTGGTATTTTCGTATGGACAAGGATGCCCTTGCCACATCTCTATTCTTCACTGGATGACATGTGGGTCCCACGTGTCGTTCCCCTCCCCTTTCTTCCCCGATCCATCCCCTTCCCCTCAAGTCCCGCTGCCCCCAAATGCCGCCGCCGCTGACCGCGCGCCGCCCCGGCCCGCGCGCACCCCATGCCTCCATCGCCGGCCATGGCGTTGCCCCGGCCCTGCACATCCGCGGTGGCCCCACGAACGCCGGGCGCACGCGCGCCATTCCCCGTGCTGTCGCGGCCGGCCTCATGCCACCCGCCATGCCGCCATCAAGCCCCGCCGCGCGCATCCGCCGCCGTGCCGCCCTCCGGCCCCGCCGCGCGCATCCGCCGCCCTCCGGCCCCGTCGCACGCATCTGCCGCCCTCCGGCTCCGTCGCGCGGATCCGCCGGCCATGGTCACGAGCTCGCGACCATGGGTGCGCGCCTGGAAGCCGGGAGGGAGGATGTCGGCGCCGTCGTCGGGGACGCCGCCGCCGGTCTGGAGGTCGCCGCAGAGCCCAGAGGAAGCGCGCCCCGGCGAGCTCCAGTCCGAGGGCCAGCTCGCGCACCTGCTGGACGGGCAGCGGCACCTCGCTCCCCAGCGCGACGTACAGACGGAGCCCGGCGGCTGCGCGTCCAGCCAGCGCACGGTGGCGTCGTCGGCGCCGCGTGGTTCACGCGGCGGCCCCCGTCGGGCGGCGGCGGCAGGAGGCGGAGCGGGACGACAGGCTCGATTGCGCCGTCGCGCGAGCCGGCTTCACGAGCAGGGCTGGGGCGGAGGGCGGCGGCAGGGGTGGTGGAGTGCGGCGGCAGCGGCACACGACGGCGGCGGCGGAGTGCGGCGGCAGGGTGCAGTGGCGGCGGACTGCGGCAGTAGGGGCGGCAGCAGCGGCGACGGAGTACGGCGGCAGGGGCGGCCGGGCTGGATTGGGGAAAGAAAAGGAGGGAGGGAATGACGCTTGGGGCCCACATGTCGGCAGTGAAGAGTACAGATGTAGCAGGGGCATTTTTGTCCATACAAAAATACCAGAGCATCAACGTGGGTCCAAGAGCATCAAAGACGTATAAAATGCCACATTCCAAACAAAAAACAAATTGTAATGGCATATTTCCAAATACGCGAATTGTAATAGTGTTTCTCCGAAGTAGAAAAGTTACAATGGTATATATCCAATTAACCCTTGATTTTAAACCACGAAAAACATCCGAAGCTCTAAAAAATTCTAGAAAAAAATTCAGAGATAGAGTTGGACAAGTTGAACACAAATAATATATCTAGAGCTCAATGGAAGTTTCTAGAACTCTCCTAAAATTGAAAATTTTCTCTAGGGAACATAGAAATAAAGTTCAAAATAATATGGAAAATTCCTAGAAAATCCTATTAGACTTCTAACGTATTTTGAAAGCACACATGAAAACACTGCAAGCAACCAGCATGAATGCAAAGCACACAACATGATAACCTATGATCTTTTACTTTAATTGAGAAAACAAATGATTTCTTGCACTAAATTATAACTATTTAATTATATTAATATTGGAAAAATAGAAATTCAAGAAAACTGTTTCATTAGTTTGTATTATCCAAACACATCCTAAAATTCAAACAATTTAAGATGTGACAACTAGTAATCTGTCTGAAATTTTCTAGAATGACTTATAGTTTGGAACTGAGGCAGTAGAAAATATACATTCCCATCACTATAAAACTTCGTAATCCATATCTTCGAATGGGAGATTTATCCCTCCACTTTAGAAAATAATTTTTACAATTAGTAGCTTCTTCATTATGAGCTTAGATGGAGATAAACTTTATACCAATATTATAGAGAGGAACAAGAAATAAAACTTTATAGTTCAAATTTTTTCAATTGAAGACATCTTGGTACCGAAATAATTGGTACTATATTTCAGCTGCGAGCATTGTATCAAGTATTTTGGTACTAGTATGGCTTCAAATGAATGGCATGAACTACAAAGTTATATATGTTGTCCACAATTTTTTATAAATTTTATTTCCATGAAAGAGATATTTATGATTTTCTAAAGATGAGATATGCAAAGGATAATAGAGATGACCACTTGAAAGGGCAATTTATTATGAGCTTAGATGGAGATACTAACTTCATATGAAATCGTTTGAGTACACTTTATCTTCATCCTAACTCTATGAAAAATTGCTAATTTTCTGAGAGGAATGTATATTTATTCTCTAAATTAAAATATATGAATTATATAAATAAAAAATTCCACACCTTACGGAGTGGGTGAGGTTCATGAGCTCCAGCTGAAGACCTGCTGCCTCCGGCTCCCACACAGCTTTCTAAAAGCTACCCTCATGGGCTCCCCATTCGGCCATGCGTGCACGTTCTATTTTTGAGCATGTTTTATCACAGACTATTTTTCTATCACCAGATTTACTAAAAACCATGCAACTCTTTTTATCCCTTCTGAATCTTAGATACCATTCAGAGTGGTACAACGTTTGCTTCACGTGTTGAGTCAGGACAGAACATTTTGTATCTCAATGCATCTTTTTGTTTAGGCATATTTTCCCCTCATTACACATTTTGTTTTTCTCGTGTCAGCGTGTTAAACGTTCGCCACACAGTTAGAACAAGCTACGACTACTACGACGCTAAAGAGGACCAGGTGAAAACATTTTTTTTTGAGATAGGGACCAGGTGAAAACAGATTGGCAGATTTTTTTTTTTGAGAAACCGGGTTTTATTTCATATGTTTTCCAGATGCATTACATGCCAAATCTTACAAAGACACCCTTTAAAGAAACAAAAAATATACTCCGGTCTTTGCAAGAACAGCCCAGTTGTGCTCGTCGCCGGTGATCGGAGATGCCTCCTGCAACTTGAAGCCGATCCCCTTTCCGACGGGACACCGTAGATTTTGAATGGCACCACAAATAGCATGTCGAAAACATCGGCATACCCTAAAATCGCTGAACGCCCAGGCCGTCGTCGATGGCCATTGGCCATCACCTCGCCGGAAGAACAGAGACCCGACGCCTCAGGATTCGCCAGGATCCCCGTCACACCGACCGAAGGCACTCCCAAGAGGGCAAGCAAACCACCAAGAAAGGTGGGTCTGGAAAACCAACCCGGAGACACGAGTTGGGACAGAAATCTCACAAGGGAAATTCTGGCATCACCAGAACCCCCTTGGAGAGACACAAAACTCCACACATCCATACCGACGAGACCATCACTGATACGAACAAGGCAGTAGCAAAATACCTTCCTCCAGACTCCATCAACCAAGCTGTGGATAGGCACGCTAGCTGAGAAATACAGGAGGAAGCACACGAACCTCAAGCTACCACCAGCCACAGAGACAGGGAAACCGCCGGGGATATCAGAGAAGGCCACGCCGATTCTCGATCTGGCTTCACCGCATCCACGTCGTCGTCTCACGCAAGGCCCGCAGCAGCGCAGGTCTACGAGACCACGCCTTAACGAAAGCATGGTCAAACCTAACCCTAAACTACCTACACCACAGAAGATAAGGGTATTTACCACCGGCTGCAGCTTCCGAGGAACCCCCGTGCTCTATCGCCGACGAGGACGCCGGAGAAGGAGGGGATCCCGCGGAACCGGCGCCGGAATCGGCGTTCGCCTCGCAGTCGCCATTTTTCCCCTGCTCTCTACTGTAGATGGGGATAAGGACGGAAGCAGAAATGAATCCGGATCCCAGAAACAGATTGGCAGCTGATGAACCCAACCAAGAGGCTGGTGAGATTCATCGGCTCCAGCCCAGGAGCTGGTACCCATGGCTCCCACAGCTCTTCTAGAAAAGCTGCTCCGCTCACGGGCGCCCGACTCGGCCTTTCGAACGGCCAGGCGTGCACGGCCCACGAATCCGAATAATCCCTATCTCAAAAAGAAAATAGAAAAAAAACAAAAAAAGAGAAGAGAAGTGCTCGAGGTTCTTGCTCCGCTCTCACACTTTCCTCCAACTCCCTGCCAACTTGCTCATCCCGAATCCGCCCACCGAAACCCCCCAATCCGCCGCCGCCTCCTCCGCGATCCCCGCTTCCGCCCGCCTCGCCGGCGGCCTGCGGCCTCCCCGCCTGACCGCGCCGCCGAGCACGGGGGGTGCGGCCCCCCTATCCACTGGTGCCGGGCCGCTGGCGCGGATTGGATTGGAGATCCGGGTGTAGTAGGGTCTCGGCGAGATGAGCAAGCTGGAATTCGTTGTGCTAATCCTGGTGGTATCGTTGCCGTGCTTCTCTGCATCCGATCGCCAAGGTACAACTTCCCCGCCCTATCGGTCCTGCAAGGCTCAGCCGCCGCCGCTTGCTTCCGTGCTTCCGAGTGAAATGCGTTTTGGCAGATGTTAGCTAAACAAATGGGAATTCAGTTGTGTCCTTAGTCTGTTTCTGTGTTATACCAAGTGTTCTGGATAGAGGTATGCTCTGCTTGGGCGGTGGGGTGGCGCCTAGCACCTAGGCAGCAGTTAGGCAGGCTTTGTTGATGCTAGTCAGTCGAGGTAGCAATTTGGCACCTGGTGGGAGGATGTCGCCTAGCGTGAAGATGTTGCCTTGATGTGCCAGGTGTCGTCACAGTAGTTATCGGAATTTTAAGTGATATATCTGGGAAACAAAAATCAGCTCGACCTCAACTACTCCTTGATACTAATAAGTAATAATGATAACACATTTCAGCTCCACATAGCATTTAATATGTGTGTACTTGTACAATTGTTTCATAAAAGGCACACCAACATGCTCATTAATGTATCCTGAACAAACATGCCAATGTAAGCAATAACTGTCTGTACGGCAATGTTCGCATAACACTGTATAAGGCGTGTTGGAGATAATGTCTTTGGTTTTTTGACTGATAAGCCTTGAGGTTGGGTACAAGTGTCTATCTGACTCTCTCAGTAAAGAATATAACATGCATTTTTCTTCACTGTCAGTTAGTTGATTACGGGAAACTGTATTTTTCAGTGTTTAAGCTTAGGATGGACACATAACTTAGTTGGTGGACATGGAAAAACCACGTTAGTTTGGACTCTTTGGGTAATGTAGGCATTTCAAGTAGTCTAAGCTTTGATTGGATCTCTGGTTTTCAATGCTCAAGTACCTTATCAAAACTGTATACCTGACATCGTTTGGCAGGGGATGCTTTATATGATATGAAACAAAAACTGAATGTAACTGGTGGCCAACTTTCTGATTGGAACCAAAATCAAGTTAACCCTTGCACATGGAATTCGGTGATTTGTGACAATAACAACAATGTTGTTCAAGTGTAAGTTGGATCCTGTCTGTCCATCCTTTTTTGTTTGCTTAAATCATATTCTGATGTTGTTGGACCGCTTATGTTTCCCTTTATTCTGACCTTGTTTGTTTTACTAACCCATCTTGATCCTGTCTCCTAGAACATTGGCTGCACGAGGATTCACTGGTGTTTTGTCACCAAGAATTGGAGAACTCCCATATTTAAGTGTGCTGTGAGTACAATCTCTAATTTGGTAGATTAAATAATAATTTTGACAAGATCACTTTTCTAAACATGGGAATGGACGAGACTACATTTACTAAATTATGAGAAGTAGTTAATTATTTTTTCCAGATAATTACTTTACCTTTTTCAAAATCAGAAATTTATATAATGGGTATGTGTAATAAGATTACATTGACTGAAGTCTAGAAACCTTTGCTACTCTAGGAATCAGTTCCTCTATTGAACCATATTTTTTTTAAGTTGCTTCCATGGATAGACATGTCTAGATTTTCTTTATGTCTATAGCAAACTGATTTCTTTTACTAAGACAATATCAAAGTGGGCTAGCCAACAATGCAAGTAAACTAGGATGAACACATTGTAGTACGAAGGAATTGGTAAAAGTTATGGCTATTACCTGTACTCCTATAGACCTGTGTCCCACATGAACGAATGATTTTCTGATCCTTCTCTTGTACTTCTATGAAACTATATAGCATAATATGATCTTGCAGGTCACTTGCCGGTAACAGGATTACTGGTAGCATACCCGAAGAGTTTGGTAATCTTTCTAGTTTGACAAGCTTAGATTTAGAAGATAACCTTTTAGTTGGAGAAATACCAGCTTCTCTTGGCAACCTTTCTAAGCTGCAGCTGTTGTAAGTATTTTAAAATTGGTGTTCCCTTATGAATATAGTTATAATGATGTAAATTTTCATGTTTTCCTCCTTTCCTTCCTCATAACCAGGATACTGAGTGAAAATAATTTTAATGGGCCAATTCCTGATAGCATAGCAAACATTTCAAGCTTGACAGACATGTAAGGCTATCCCTTTCTGCTGAGTATGATGCCCTTTTAAGTTTCTGATAACTTGAGTTCTTTTAATTGTGTCTGTCATTTGTTGACAAAATTATGTTTTAATGACAGTCGATTGGCATATAATAATTTATCCGGTCAGATACCTGGTTCACTGTTTCAAGTAGCACGTTACAAGTATGCCAAAATTTCTCTAAATCATTATCTTTTTTTTGTTAATCCTGAGTGGATGATAAAATTCCCTTTTCTCCATGAGCAGCTTTTCTGGTAATCACTTAAATTGTGGATCCAACTTCCCCCATTCTTGTGCATCCAGTGTGTCCTATCAGAGTAAGTTGTATTCTGAGTGGTGTTCTATAAATTTACCAATGCAATAGTAGTTGTCTGTTAGAATAGATGGTTGCTTTATATACTATGAGATTCCTAATTATTCTATAATTATCATCCAGGTGGATCCCATAGCTCAAAACTTGGCTTAATACTTGGAACAGTTGGTGGAGTAATAGGGCTGCTTATAGTGGGAGTTCTGTTTCTAATCTGTAATGCAAGGAGGAAAAGCCATCTGCGGGAAGTTTTTGTGGATGTTGCAGGTTCCGTGCCCTTGTAGTTGATGTGTTGTTTTTGGCCTTCTACGCTTAGCGCAACTGTTATCTCTTAAAAAATTATAAATTTTAGGACTACCGAAAACAAGCAAGTTGACGTATTCTTTATAGTTGATTATCAATTTAATCAAGGTCTGTGTTTCAGTTACTGAAAAAATTATTTACTAATCAGTGTACATGAACCAGGGCCTTCATTAATTGAGTGTTGAGTTAATCATAAGAGTTTCAAGTTTGCATTGGAACTTTATGCATTGACCTAATTTATATAACAATTCATGATCTGTAGGTGAGGATGATCGACGGATTGCGTTTGGACAGCTCAAAAGATTTGCATGGCGGGAACTGCAGATTGCGACTGATAATTTCAATGAAAGAAATGTTCTTGGGCAGGGAGGTTTCGGTAAAGTCTATAAGGGAGTTCTTCCAGACGCCACAAAGATTGCTGTAAAACGATTGACTGACTATGAGAGTCCTGGTGGGGAGGCTGCCTTCTTGCGTGAGGTCGAGCTGATTAGTGTTGCAGTTCACCGCAATCTCCTAAGGTTAATTGGCTTCTGCACAACACAAACAGAGCGCCTGCTGGTCTATCCATTTATGCAGAATTTGAGTGTTGCCTACCGCTTAAGAGGTATTAATTTTTGTACTTGTCCCTGCAACTGTCCTACTTCTCAATGTAGTTTGCGAAGGCATTCCACTACTAGTACATACAAGGAATTTTCTCTATTATTTCCCTTCTTTTTTGTACAAGTAGAACTTCATTTGCTAATTTGCATATGGTGGACATTGAACTTCTCATTCACATTTAAACTATTGGCTTTTGTTAACAGGCTTGATTTGTTATATCAATATATAACTAGTTTTCCCTTAACTTGTTTATTGTTTTTTTTTTGTTCATCATTTAATGCTGGTCTCATGTTATATGTGCTCAATGTTCTAAATTTTCTCCAGAATTTAAGCCTGGAGAACCTGTCCTAGACTGGCCTGCAAGGAAACGGGTGGCTATAGGCACGGCTCGTGGACTGGAGTATCTGCATGAACACTGCAACCCCAAGATCATACATCGTGATGTAAAAGCTGCGAATGTATTGCTTGACGAGGATTTTGAGCCTGTTGTTGGTGATTTTGGCCTTGCAAAGCTAGTAGATGTGCAGAAGACATCTGTAACAACACAAGTCCGTGGAACAATGGGTCACATAGCACCTGAGTACCTGTCCACGGGGAAGTCGTCCGAGCGGACTGATGTTTTTGGCTATGGGATCATGCTTCTTGAACTTGTGACCGGTCAGCGGGCCATTGACTTCTCACGGTTAGAAGAGGAAGACGATGTTCTATTGCTCGATCATGTAAGTCTTGTTTTATTTTTCAAAAATTGGATAGATTTGTCCTTTGCCTCTTTGGATCCTAAATTGGCTCCATCCATGATGCAATCTGATTCCTGTGTATGTTATGATGCACTTGTAACTAAATGCAGGTAAAGAAGCTACAGAGAGAAGAGCAACTAGACTCAATTGTGGATGGCAACCTGAATCAGAATTATGACAGTGAGGAGCTTGAGATGATTATACAGATAGCACTGCTGTGTACACAGGCGTCACCTGAGGACCGGCCATCCATGTCAGAAGTGGTTAGGATGCTGGAAGGTGAGGGCTTGGCAGAGCGATGGGAGGAGTGGCAGCAGGTGGAGGTGACAAGGAGGCAGGAGTATGAGCGGATGCAGCGGAGGTTTGACTGGGGAGAGGACTCTATCTACAATCAGGAAGCGATAGAGCTGTCTGCTGGTAGATGACAATACGTGACAATGGATCGGCGTAAATGCAATCCAACCCGTGTTCGTGACTGTACCATATGCAACTGCTGTTTTCTGTAAAGTAGATATTAGATAGATCATAGATATGTCTATAAGATTATTCAAACAAACTTCTTGAGCAATAGCATGAATGTGGATGAAATTGGATGGATAAATGGCAGTAGATAGATGGGATAACTGTAATTATTTTTTGGACATATTGCAGTTTTGCTTTGTTTGCACGCCATGGACTTGCTTTAACTTTCGTTTCCAGTTGTCAACTTGCTCCTCTTGAATGTATACGCCCTAGTAGTACAATCTGCTACATTGTATTATCCTGGATTCTTCAAGCAAGCATTGCATTCAGTTACTAATCGGAATGTGGAGAAGAAATGAGATAAAAGTCCAACTATCGGGGACTATAAATTAGACCTACCATCTGTATGATTATTAAGATGTAGTGGAATCAATATTGTGCCACACAAACATGCGCCCTGTTCGCCTGGCTTATCAGCCAACAGTCATGTTTTTTGTCAGTAAAAACTAGCACCAGTCACCAACCAGCGAGCAGTGTTTTTCTTTCAGAAAAACCAGCACTGGCCAGCCGAACAGGCCGATGGCTAGGGGAACAATCTGATTTGTCAACCGCTATAATTATTAGTCCTATGCCACAAGGCAGATACAATTTCATGAAGCCTATCATGTTCTAGTCACCATAATTATTAGTCCTACGCCACAAGGCAGATACAACTTCATGAGTACCCATGATGTCCATGAACGACTATGAACACTGACACTACAATACTTGACATACAGTCAGATGGTGGTACACTGGTACAGCAAGCTCACTGACCATTGCCATAATGAATAGTATGGAGGAGAAAGAACTATCCATTTCTTGCTTGAGCATCCAGATTGATCAATTGGTTTGTTTGGTGACATAGATTCATCGCTCATTCCGGTATAGGATGGTATCCCGATACCTACTATTCCTCTACACGTATACATATTACACTGGTCCTGTCTATATCCATTTCTTTCACACTAATCCTTCCATCGATGAGTGCAAATTTTGTTAGGAAGCCATACATATACATCAAATGGCGCAAGTTAATTCTTCCTACACAATATATGTCGATCACCACATCTCGCCTCTCCTTCAACATGAAGGTGCCAACTGTACACACCGGGGAATGCATGGAAGTGATGGATGATGATGATACGCTAGCTTTCGCATATGTATAGGCCCCCGCCTCTATCAATCTCGACGTATATATAGCGTAGGAAGGTGAGATGAGATCAGCGCGCCACGGGCCACGACAGTTGCTGCGGCGGCCGAATACACACACCTGCTGTGTATGATAGGAAAAAGTCATTTTCACATCCTTAACTATTGTCTAAGTTTGATTCTGATCCTTCATCTCTAAAACTGAATGTTTGTGGTTCCTGAACTATAAATTGGAATCTAGTTGAGAGTTCGAGGACGTACAATGATTTTCTGAAAAAAATGTTTGCAAATATTATTTTCTTATAAATATGATAAAAAATCCTAGAACGTGGTTTAATATTAAAAATATAGAAAAATTATTTTAGATAAAATCATGTTTTTATGACTACTTTGAAGCCATACTTAGTATAAAAAAACAACAACTTGGCCATAACAACTTATATGCTATTTTGATGGTTGGTTTGGCCTAACAAAGCTTCTTTGATTGTGACGGTGGTGCAATTTTATGCTATCTTCTCCCCTTCTCATTAATTGAATCCTTAGTTAACAAATTGGTTTGAGGACTTTTCCCGACAGCCTTCTTTAATTAAGCCTCGAAACGCTGATGATGGTTGGTGTCTTGGTATCTGCGAGCCATGACTCCCCATGCTTCGAGGGATGCCAGAGCCATGACCCCCAATACTGAGGCCTAGGCAGCACCCGGCCTGCAGTTCGGTCTTGAGCCATGATCGTTAAAAGCCATATACACCTTATGGTTTGCAGTTCAGTTAGATCGGATTTAGCTTCACACACTGCTACAGAAATGAACATCACAAACGGTCAACCACAGACGGTTCTGTAAAACCGTTTGTGATGCCCCGACGAAAATCGTTTGTGATGGCAACCGTTTGTGATGGCCCCCATCACAAACGGTTTTCAAACCCTTTGTGATGATGTGTATGATATACGTTAAAACCACATTTTGAAGTAGTAAATCAATTCAAATCAAAACGTGTTGAACTACAAAGTTATATGCCTTATCAATATGTAGGACTTTTATTTTAGTCATTTCTTCATTTGACAAATTCATATGAATATTGCTCATAAAATCCTAATATAAATTAAATTAAAAGAATGTTTCTCTTCTGCTCTCCTGATATTTCTATGCGCGTAGAAAAGAAAAAATGACCTATATTTTTTGAATGGAGGGAGTGCAAATTTGCTGATTTTACTCCTAAATTAAGAACCGTCTTAATTAATATGCACGAATTTGAATTTGTTTTACTAATGAAAAGTAAGTTTGTACTCAAAATTTGAAATTTGAGTTTTTTCAAACGACCTCGGATGAAACAACGGTCAACATATAAGTTGTAGATCTCAACAATTCATGAAACTTTTTAGTTGACAACTTTATCATTTGACGTCATTTATCTGCTAGATCTAAGTTTGAATGTTCTCAAATTTGAAATTCAAATTTTGTAAACGGTCTCGGATGAAAAAATGGTCAACATGAAAGTTGTAGATTTCGAAAAGTTAGGAAACTTTGTAGTTCAACACTTTTTGATTTGAAGTCGTTTAGAGCCTCAAACAAGTAATTTAAACTCGGTTTGGTATAATATGATAGGAATCGAAACGGTATCTACTCACAGGTCATAGAGTGGTGCAGTGGTAGAGAAGGCTTCACGCGGAGGAGAGGTCACGAGTTCGAATCCGGTCGGGCGTGTGGCACGCGATCTCAGGACATCACAAACGGTTGGGTATCACAAACGGTTTTGATGCCCCGAGCATCACAAACGATATGTCACAAACGGTGACGTTGATGGCTGGAGTAGTGACATGACCTACAAGGTTATTGAGTAATGGACTTATGGACGGTGCTGCAGTGATCTCATTTCTCCGCTTCTCACTGGTTCTCATTTGGGCA
This sequence comes from Echinochloa crus-galli, assembly GCA_900205405.1. Taxonomy (NCBI): domain Eukaryota; kingdom Viridiplantae; phylum Streptophyta; class Magnoliopsida; order Poales; family Poaceae; genus Echinochloa; species Echinochloa crus-galli. The sequence goes on along the minus strand of OAMR01000828.1, from coordinate 328,997 downwards.
CAATGTGTGAGAATATGTAAATAAATTTCCTTTGTTTAAGGTCTTTTTATAAAGACTGTTTTAGGGCTTCAAAGAAGAAAGAATAATCATTCTGAGTCCAAAGTTCAACAAAATCATAGAAACCAAAGCGCACTAGAAAACGCGTAATTCTGGTGTGCTTCAAGCCTTCAACTCTGTAAGACCTTCAACACAGACTTTTGACGACCAACAAACAAGAAGGATCTTCCAGCTTGGCGAGGTTAGTAGATTAAATTTCCCTTGTACAGTGACGACCAAAAACTCCAGCTTGATGTGTTTCATGCAAAATGGTTGTTCGAGGCTGCAAAATGGTCGACTTTTATTAATTCGTGTTGGGGGCACATGTATTTACTGTGTTTTCCTAAGACTATTTATCTATGTAATATGTTGATCGTGTATTCAAGTGTGGCCGAATGGTGGCTATTGGTGTTATGGCCACAAAATTCATTATATCATTGCTATAAAAGGGAAACACCAAGATCCAAATTTAACTATTTTATCGAAACACACCGTTGACCCCATTATATGTTGCTGAAACGCACTGTTGACCTCATTATATGTTGCTGGACACTCTCGTTTTGTGCTAATTTACTGAAAGACACCGCCTCGATTAGAATAATATTTTTTGGTTGCGGAGGAGAGAGAAAGGTGAGGAAATGTCCATTTTACCCTTGGGTCCCATTTGTCAGATTTTTTGGGTGCGCGTTCTGGAGGGAGCGCAACACAACCTGTGCCGCCGCCGCCACCGCGGGAGAGGTGGAGCGCGAACAGCGTAGTGCCGGTGTCGCCAGCACGTCACGGCACCAGCTGTACGCCAAGTCTGGAGGAGGAAGAAAGATCTAACAAATGGGACCAAGGGTAAAATGGACATTTCCTCACCTTTCTCTCTCCTCCGCAGCCAAAAAATATTTTTCTAATCGAGGTTGTGTCTTTCAGTAAATTAGCACACAATGAGAGTGTCCAGCAGCATATAACGCGGTCAACGGTGTGTTTCAGCAAACACACTCCACTTTGCATGTCCTGTAGCAAATTTTCCCATTTCATAAAGGCAAAACAATTTGTGTTGATAATACCGGTTGGACATGCATAACTGATCGATGCAATAAGCTAGCTTTCTGACGAGAAAGCAAAATTGTATCAATAACAACGGTTGGTCATCTGAGGATTTATCAAGCAAATTTCCAAGACTGGTGTCATTTGCAAGGAATAGGGCCATGTCGATCAAGGATATCATTGAATCAGAAAGCTTGGACTTGATCTTTATGCTCCCTCTGTCACAACAGGCATTTGAGGAACTAGAACAACTACAGGAGGAGATTCAAGGTACCAATTTTGATACAAACAGCACAGATAGCTGGTGCCCAAGCTGGGGAAGTCTTTTCACATCAAAGAAATTCTATTCCCTCATCTATGATATGGTGGATGCACATCCTATCTTCAGTAGAATATGGAAATCTGGCTGCAGTCCACGGACAAAGTTCTTTGCTTGGCTGGTTCTGCTTGATAGATTAAACACCAAGACTATGCTTACTCGTCGACATATTGGTGCCAGGGATGATGACCTATGTATAATAATGTGCAACACAGGATAGGAGGAAACAGTGGATCATTTGCTGTTCTCATGCCCGTTTGCTGCCAATTGCTGGTATGCTATTGACTTCACTTGGGACCTATCGCTTAGCATTGAGGACAGACTTTTGCAGGCTATGGAGGACAGTTCGCTGGTATTTTCCCCCGAAGCAACGATGATCGCAGCGTGGGAGCTTTGGAAAATCAGGAATGACAAGGTCTTCAATAGGCATGACCAAGTCTCGCTTGCTGGCTCTGTAATTTTAAATCTCAGTGTCGCTTGCAGTCAGCTAAGTTTAAGGTAGAACTTCGCTCTAGCTTCTGTGTCTGGTTAGATGCTTTCAGTTAAGTTCGGTGTAAGGCTCTTGTAAACCTTTCTTTTTTGTTATTTTCTTAATGAAAGTTTTTTAATAATAACGGTTGCACATCATGAACCACTACCGCTCCTGCTTTCACTTTACTTTAATTAGTCCTAAGTTTGGGACGCTAAATATGTGTATGCTACACGGACGCGAGAGCACGTGATCAGGTAATCGGCCATCGCCGGCGTCGTGACAGCCCCCCGATGCGCTACCTGGCCGCCTCTCAATTCCGTCAAGGTGAGCACGAGTATTCTTGAACAACTAACAGGATCATACAGACGTTCATTGGCTCGGCTCGCCCGACATGTTGATGTGATGTGTGTGCGCTACTATATACTGGTGGTAAACTAATTCCCATTTTCCCAATGTTTCTCAATCATCCTAAATTAATCAGTAAAGTACTTCTACCATGCACAAAACAAGGGGCGACGACAGAGCTCTGGCGGGGTTGAGATCTCACATCTTAGGCAGCGCTTGCATCGTGGCAACTTGTCATGTCTGGGTCGGCGTTTATAGGCTACAAGGTAATTACGTAAAATATATAGAGAAGGACAAGAGGCCACACTGCCACTGATCGACACCAACTCATCATGTGCGGTTAATTGCAATTTGGATCTTCTATTTACCTGGATACTACATCGACAATGCTTTTATATGTATTTAAGAGTTGTACCAGCACATCAGAAACACCACCGTCGTACTCACAAAAAGAAAAAAAAAGAAACAACACCACACCGTCGGAAACTCAGGCAAGCGATGGTGAATACTGGAGACAGCATAGAGTTATGCAGGGAGTGGATAAGAGAGAATGAAAGATCGATTTGTGTGCAGATGGCCAGATGGGGATGCTCGCCTGAACCCTAATCCATTCAATCAGGCAACCATAAAGATTTCCTTTTTGAACCAGCTTCTCGACCCAACCTTGCACCTTGTCGTCGGAGAGCTCCTGCGGCCGCTCCCAAGTCGGGTCTGAGCCACCCTCGTACCAGAACAACTCGTGGGCGTGCGGCTGAATGCACCTCTTGACGAGCACCCCCACGCTAGCTGTTGATGCGGTCTACTAGGTGCCCTCCCACACCAGGATGTTGGATGCGCGGACAGAAATCCGACCTCCCGGTGCGCGTCTGGATGGACACTGCACCCCTGCTGAGGCCTTGTTCATTTAATTCACAAATGAAGGTGATTGAAGGGAATTGACGGAGATTTGTTCCCTACAAGTCACTTAGGGATCCAATCCACCTCAATCCCCTCCATTCCCTCCCATGGAGGGATTAACCGAACAAGTCCTGAAAGGGCGGGTAGGGGGTTGCCATGAACCGGACTAGCCGGACCACGAAGCTCCGGTGGAAGAGCGAGGCGTGGGATTCGATGGCGAGGAAACCCTCCCACACCAGGAGGCAGGATGAACCCTGCCACCTGCATCAACCCAATCGGGTTGAGATGTTGGAGCTCGATCTGAATCACGTCGAGGAGACCCCGTAGGAAACAATGTGTCGAGATCCCAAACCCGTGCACATGGAAGTGGAGGAGAAAGACAGTCTCACCTGATCGGGGGTTAGGGTAGGCCTCCCCCCACCGCCAGGCTCCAAGAGGTCTGGTCGTGAGGGAGAAGGTACGTCTTCATCACCAGGTCAAGCAGTTTCGCATTGGTGATGGTCGATGGCCTCTACTCAGACATGGCAGGGACTCAAGGCGGGCGCCCCGAAGGGCGAGGTTTACGAGTTCTCTCGCTATCAGTGCATGTATGAGATGTACTTGATTAATTATTGACGTTTTGATGAATTATTGTTGTCCGTGATTTATTTCATCAATTATCTCTCTACTAGTGATGTACTTGCAATTTTTTTTTGCATGTGATGAAATATGGCATGTATTGTGGCCCGGCCTATAGGGATGTGCAATTAAAAAGTGGTGCTTTTGGATGGTTCTGCTACAGGGAGGTGCTAGCTAGCAGTATTGTTGTGGCCCTACAATATTATTGTCTCTCTAAGATTATTCATTCTTGTTCATCTCAAGTTTCACTAAGTGACAAGTCTACTAGCAGAATATAAATTGTAACTATGCGCACAAGAGTAGGTTTCTGCGGGCAGTGGCAGTTTGGCCTCTAGCTTTTGTCCATCTCTTTATTATTCTGCCCTGCCGCGACACAACCACTGGCCCAGACATGATATATATGTGCCATAGTGCGAGCCCTGCCTATCTCCTCCCCATTGCCATGCTTCGCCCCCTTCTTGTGTTTGGTACTCCGAAGTTACTGGGTTTAGGAATGAGAGGCACTGGAAATTAGTTTATCAGTAACTTCGTTGGTCATCGCCAAACTAACGGAAGGACGCAGCGCCGCGCGTCTCATCATGGCCGTGATCTCGTTCCTATTTCGCGTCTGCTTGTCTTCTCCTTTTCACATCGCGATTCAGAAAAGCAGCCTCACAACCGTTTGCGGCCGCAAACGTTATCTGGGCCGCACATCACTGCTTCAATCTTCGTGCTGGTCAACAACCTCGCATTTCCCATCTCGTTTCCCGATTGCACATGCATTCCCTCTGTTGGCATCCACGTTCTATGCCATTCCTATTCCATTCCATCCGTCTCTCTCTCTCTCGTACCTTTCCCCATCGCAGGTCCTCCGCCCTGCCGCCCGCTCCCATCGCCTCCGCCATCCCTGATCCCTGCGACGGCTCCCTCCCCGCCGGCGTCGGCGCCGCCGCCGGCTCCCGCCTCCAGCCTCCTCTAGTGTCTCCGATTTCCTCTGAGCATTCTTCATCTTCTTCTCCAACCAGCTCCCCCTTCTCTTCTCCGTCAAGATCGCAGCCGGGTGCGCTCAGACCTCTTCGAGCCTCTTGTCCGTCGAGCTTGCTACCGGGTGACTCTCAAGTATGTACTCCACCATTAGCTCATTGGGGATCCAGTCCTTGCATCACATCATCTATCCTCTCCCTCGATTTTGTGTAGATCTGGTGTGGAAGACGGCCGCCATGGATGGCTCTTCTGCTAGCTCTACAAGTGTTTAGTGATTCGGTTAATGCCTATAGTAGATGAGTCTCGCTAGGCATCATATATCATTGCGTCGTCTGGTCTTGATATTAATGATTTATGTTCTTGTTTGGATGCTCAGCAACCAAAATATCTGTGATAGGTGAAGTTGTGAAAGTGGTGCTAAATTTTATTAGTCGATTGGGCAGTTTCTGATTTGTGAAACTGACAATAGTTGAGTTTCTTGTTTCTAATGTTCACTCATTTCTTTTACATTTTAAAATTTTGAACTAAGTATGCCTATGATCAGTTTATGATTTTTTTCTAAATTTCAACCATTTAGTCACTGCCTATCAGTCTATGATTTTTTCTAAGTACTGAAGCAGTTGCCAGTTTAGTTAGACATTGTCTTCTCGATTTGATTCACCTTGCAGCATTCTATATTACATTGGATCCTGACATAATAACTTGACTTGTATGAACTAGCTTGAAACTAAATCATCTGTTTCCCTGAGTATGCTTGCCAATTGCCACCTCTGCATATTGACAGGCATGTTCTTGTCAAACCTGCTTCAAGCTTTCATTTTCAGTATGTAATTTCTCATGAATTTCATCATTGT
>OAMR01000828.1:288482-311926 GCA_900205405.1 Echinochloa crus-galli | reverse complement strand
CCGCCACACGGGCTACGCCTTCGCTGCGCCAGCCCCCAGCCTCACAGGCCACGCCGTCGCCGCCGGCCTGCGGTCGCCGCACGTGCCGCCTCCACATGGCCCACGGTTGATGCAGCGCCTGCACGCCCAGCCACCGCTGTCGTCCGCCGCTTTCATCACGGCCGCCGGCCGCCGCCTGCACGCCCGGACACCGCCGCAGCACGGCCCGCCAGATCCGCGCGCGGCCTACACCGTACCCAAGCGCTGCCTGTTCCCCGGTACAGGGCGACTCCTCCCGGCGCAGGGCAGCGTCCCCGCGCCCTGGACGCCGTCTCCCGCCCAGATCCGCGGACTGTTGTCCAAAACTTGCGAAGGGCTCCCCGCCGCCACCATCCCCGGGGCGGCCGGGCTTCCGGTGGCGCCCTCCGGTGGAGGCGAGGTAGGGTGGAGGGGTGGGAGGCGGCGGCGGCTAGGGTTTGCAGCCGCCCGTGTCGCCCGACAGGAGCGACGCGGGGGCGAAACTTTTTTCCCTCCCTCAGGCTACTAACTTTTGTATTGATATATATGGTAATGTGCAATGGGCGCGCAGGTTCAGAGATAATAACTTATTTTGCTTATTGCAAGTCCTTGGGCTGCACAATTATTTGACCAGATGCAATATTTTTTTTCGAGGGCGACCAAATGAAATATTTAATCATGTATCTTTGCTCACTCATCCTGCTAATTTCTACAATTACCTCTCTGTATCAAGAGTGAAACACGGGCTAATAGTACACCAGTATAAATTCCCAAATCCCAAGTGATGTGGTGACACTTTGACTGTTACGGCTTGAAGCATGCATTTTGGAAGGAAAAGACACTCACACGATCGAGCGCCCCTTTGACTACCGGACCATGCATTTACCATCTAAGAATCTGGGTATCAGAAATGCATCCCGGTTGTATAAACGGCCGTGGAGTCTATCCTTGCCACATATCTCATCTCAGACTGTAGTATGGACGCCGCCGTGCATGCAGATTCTACTTGAAGGGTTGACCTCCTGGGAACCATGTGCATAAACAAATCGATCCGCACTTGGACATTTCAGCTCTAGCTAGGCACCATTCCCGCATCCCAAGATGGGCACACACATGCAAGCCGTGGAATAAGCTTGCCGGTCGCTTGTACAAGTAGATTTTTCGCTTTGGTCTAGGTATTCATCCATTCAGTTCCCTTTGTGTCGCCAAATCTATCTGATCAATGATTTGGCTATGCCTACTATTGCCACACGATTCTACACCCACCGGTATTAGACTATTAATACCCATTGGTGTGACTAACGGGCATTAATATGTCTCCAGCAGATGTTTTTTAGAGGAAAACAAGTATAGACGTAGATACACACGCACACTCACCCTAATAAATATAGGAATGCTAACCCTACCCATATGAGCACTGATAGACTAGATCGACAGATCCAATCTTAAAATTCATGAAGTCACTAAGGACGTCTCGCACTCGAACTCAGGCACCACGAAAACCCTTATCAACCGATTTATGATTAATAGTCTGTCTCCAGCAGATGTTGCCGTTGGATTTGATACTAATATCCACGACCGACACCCTTAGGTACATCTCTACCTAATAATAAAGCGGGTAACGTTTGGTACGTCGCTGACGTCAGCGTTTACTGTGCTTACGTCATCTTCTCCCCCACGTGATTTGTTCTCTCTGAGCCGTTTCCCGAGTCCGAATCGAAGAATTACTGCTATGGGGCCGGATCTAATTTCTCCGCGCGAAGACATCAGCGCACTCGGCCTTGAGCTTGATGGTCTTCTACACATCGGAGAGCGCGTGAGAGCACAGAGCAGCAATAAACAGAGGGGAGCGCCACCGCCACGGGTGCAATGGAGTCGGGAGTGCAAAGCCAGACCAGCAGCAACTCGCTCACCGAGTTCAGGAGTATCTTGGCTCCGGTGTGGCTTTCGTGGATGGGCCAGTGCCGCGTGGGGGCGCGGAGGCTCCCGAGAGGGGCAGCGCGAGCACGGCCCGATTGCTGGCGGCGCCGCCGCAAAAGAAATTGCAGAAGAAGAGGTGGCTGCATTCACTTGGTACTCCGGCTCCACTGCTGTGCGCACAACAAGCTCCTTGACTTTCTTCTTGCTCGCATGCTGAATCAGTGGGAGCGATAGAGAAGAAAAAATGGTTGAGATTGGAGAAACGATGTGAAGGGGTGAGAAATGAGTGGACCGTCGTTTGAGCTATTTGTTTATTCACAGCTTCATACGTGTGGGGTGATGCCAATCTTGTGCTGTATGCTGCTTGTTTATTTATTTTCAACATGGGCCCACATATAGGAAGCCAATATGTATTCTTTTCCAATTCTTGTTTCGTATTTTTCAAATTCTATAATTTATAACCACACATGTATCATATCCATGCATTAATACTAATTTTTGGTACTTGTTCTCAACAAACTCTAAGGTAGCTAGTTAGCTGCAATGTCGACTTCTGACAGCTAAAAGAGTGCCACCATGTCAAATGACTGAATGAATTGCAGATTCTAGAATAGAACCAAGAACCAAGGTCCATCCCCTTGCAGCCTTTAGCTGCCAGAGGCCAACACCATGGTGCATGGGCATTCTGTAGCTGCAGGTAGATGAAATCACAGGTGCAGTCAGTGTCACGGCCTCCTCCCAGGACGCCCACTTCTCGCTTCAAATCTACGCAGCAGGGGCATGTTCATGCAAAAACCTCTTTATATTCCAAGCATTTTAAAATGATCATGTGAACTAGGTGGGCTGTAAAAACATACATTATTTGTGAACAAAGCATCGCAAACAGGTTTAATACTACATTGTTTCCTGCTAAACCTACTACATTGCTTCCTGTTAAACAGAGATCAACTGTGTAAATGGAGTATTTGAAACTTTTGTGCACAATTTCAGTATATGAATTCTCTTTTCTCGCTCGCTGGACTCTCCTTTTTCTCCGTTTTTGTTCTCTTTTCTCGCTCTCTTCTTTTTCTCCATTCTGCGTGTGACAGATGTTTTTTCTACTGATGTCCGAGTTGGGTATGATACTCCTCTTGTCCAAATAATCAGCTCCACGTTCACGTCCAGATAATCAGATTTAGGAGAATTTTAGCTAGAACAATGTGCCATCTTTTATCTTGCAAATTTCAAACTTTATCAAATATCTTGATATCGTTGAACTAATCAAACCTTGGATTAGAAAGAAAACTCCACCTATATATAACATTACAAAAGTACAATTTGGATCAGGTAGAGATCATTACAAGTAGTAAAATAAACCAGCATGACACACTTTAAAATCTGCACTCCGTAGGACAACCAAATTTATGATTCTTGCATAGAACTCTAGACCATCGATCCCTCCGGGTTTTATTGATATTCTGAGGCTAGAATCTCCTATCTTTTGAGAGCACCTGTGTTGCCTCAATGCCACAAAGCAGAATCGCATCCGAGTATTACATGATGAAACAACACTTTTGTTTGGAAGTGTATACTTCTCATGCCCAATTCTTTGTTGCTCACTTGCACGGGGACCGTTACCTGCCCGAACAAATACTGATCAGCAAATAACACTCTATTAGGATAATGAAACACGAGTTTTTCAAGTCACAAGTAACTAAAAATTGTGAATCAAAATGAACTGGCCAACAAGTGGCTAACGCAATCTAAATGAACTGGCCAACAAGCGGCTAACGCAATCTAAAAACAAAACTCCACAGTCAGCAAGATCACCGGAAATATTGGTAAATATGGCATTAAGCACAACTGCATGGTAAACTAGATCATTGAATGTGGAACCCACGTATATGTATTTTTTTCCTTCAAAACTAGATGATTGAACGCATAACCTACCTATATGCACTTTTTCTTTAAAACTGAACATTTGCATCTCTGAAAAAACATGATGCATATCTGAATTCTGAACAGTTATTCCACAAATATAAGCCAGCATTTGGTTCAAGGACCTAAAATGAAATTGACAATTCAACTGAACAAATCTAGTACAACAGATGTTACAGGATGTCATTTGGTAGCATCATTGAGCAAGGCATCGAGCAGTTAAATGTTCCACACTGAGTGTAAGTTAATTACATTCATGAGGATGGAAGCAAGGGAGATATCAGAAGATGAATCTTAGTCTGACGCAAAAAAAAAAATAGAAGTTCATGTTCGAGAAGAAACAGAGTGTCGGTGCCGGAATTGGTCGGCCAATCCCCGGCGCCTAAACAGAATACGCTGTGTCCCGTCCCTCGACGGTTGATGCAAGGGCTTAGTACAATGAGACGGTGTTTATCCTGGTTCCGACCGTGGGGGTCGTACCTCCAGCAGAATGCGCTCAAAGGCGCTGTACTATCTTGCACCGGAGTGCTTGCAAAAGGGGGCTACAAGCGAGGCGGGAGAGCAGGTCTCTCCAAGTCCCTGAGAGCGAGTGTTGGGATGTAGTCCAATCCTCCGTCCCGTGTGTCCTGATCTCCCTTTTATAGACCAAGGAAAGAAAAGGAGGGGGAGGCGTTTACAAGTACATGCGTGAGGTGTGCCACAGGGGGGTGTACTTGAGAGCATGGCGTCGGGCCTGCCATCGTCCTTGACCCTGGCGGAGGACTCATGTCGAGTGCTGTCTTCTGCGGGCGTCGTGGCCGTCCCTGTGCTTGGTCTGTAGCGGTTTCGAGGGGTACTGCTGTCATAGTCCATGTCCAGCTGCCCATCGCTGATTGACCTCGAGGGTGGGGCAGGTGGAGGAAGGACGAGAGTCGGCAGCACAGGACCCGGGTTGGTCGTCGTCGTCGGCTACAGTGCGCGGCGTGCTTCGTTCGCCAGGGGATGGCCGAGAGTTGGCGGACTCGACCTGTCGCTTGCCATCACCTGACCGGGAGTTGGGGGAACAGAGGCGCGGATTGACCCCTGAGAGTCCGCACAGTGCTCTGTACCGCCGCGTGCGCTTTCACAGTGGCGGTGAGGGCGGATGGTGACCGGAGCAGGTGGAACAGTGGGCACTGTTGATGTCTGGCGCGGTATGGGGGAAGATTGCCTTTTGACTTCGGCGCTTGACTGATGGGGCGGGCATTAATTTCCTTCGTCGGGCGGTGCGCCGAAGTGTATCGGGCGGAGGCTGCTTTGCCCGCTCGAGGGGGTTCGCTACCCCCGAGCGAGGCGGAGCTTGTTTCGCCTGCTCGAGGGGGCTCGCGACCCTCGAGCGAGGCGGAGCTGTTTGGCTCACTCGAGGGGGCTCGCGACCCTCGAGCGAGGCGGAGCTGTTTGGCTCACTCGAGGGGGCTCGCGACCCTCGAGCGAGGCGGAGCTGTTTGGCTCACTCGAGGGGGCTCGCGACCCTCGAGCGAGGCGGAGCTGTTTGGCTCACTCGAGGGGGCTCGCGACCCTCGAGCGAGGCGGAGCTGTTTGGCTCACTCGAGGGGGCTCGCGACCCTCGAGCGAGGCGGAGCTGTTTGGCTCACTCGAGGGGGCTCGCGACCCTCGAGCGAGGCGGAGCTGTTTGGCTCACTCGAGGGGGCTCGCGACCCTCGAGCGAGGCGGAGCTGTTTGGCTCACTCGAGGGGGCTCGCGACCCTCGAGCGAGGCGGAGATGTTTGGCTCGCTCGAGGGGGCTCGCGAAGATCTGCTGGATACATGTACACAACTACAACCAGATTGATCATTGCTTCTCTGTAGTGCTGGACAGTGGCACAATGCACATATTTTTAGTGCAATTAGAGCCATATTTAAGATTTAACATTCATCTACATATGACATAATAATATACAAACATTGGCAAATGCTAGTAAGATTGAGTTGAAGAGTTTTCCTAACAAAATTCAGTAGCAGCTTAAAACATCAATTCAGTAGCAGCTTAAAACATCAATTGGCCAGTAATAGTGCTAAAAAAGCATACATGGCTGCTTGTGGCCACAAGAATCAGTACCAGGACACCAAATTAAAAATTCACAATCAGCTATACACCTAATCATATCTAGCTAAGAACCACAGGCACCACATAAATGAACTGCAGAATTACAGGGTCATTATTTGGATTGCATACTATGGGTGTAATGATCATTGATGATCCCAGGCCTTGGGCACTGGGCAGGTTCAATTCAAATTACTGCAATCAGCAAGTAATAAATCCCCACCCATCAGGCAAAATTTAGAATGTTAATCAAGTCATCGTGTGCAGAAAATTTGAGGGTTAGTTGTTGTTATAGGCTCGTCTGTGGCCCTATTGGGCTAGTGATGAATTGGGAGCTTCATACAAGGAATTTCACTCAATGCTATTTCATTGACCCTGTTTTTACAATTTGACAGAACTACAATAAATGGGGAAAAATAGCAAGCATCTAGCCAATCAACTATCTTGTGTGCTGGTAATCAGTTCATATATTGTGAACCATAGAAAGGTCAAGCCTTATCAGTTTATGCAGGTTAAAGACAACCTATACAAATAGCGGAAGAGAAAAATCATTATTTAGTACTCACTCCAGTCATGAAAGCTCGGTGTTTGTCCAACAGCAGAAATCTCATCAAGGAGATCTCGACATGCTCCAATTTCTGGTAAATGAAGTAGCCACAACGAACTGGAAATTTGGCTATGTTGGTGAACAAGATGAACCGGACCCTGTTTCCAATTCGATTCCGTGGAGCAGCAGTGCAGCACACCAGGATGTGGAAAACTTTTTTCCTTCCGACTTGCCTCAGATCTAGATTTTTTTGGGCAGACTGCAGTTTTCGATGTGGTATGGTGGTACAGAAATTTGTTTCTTATCCAATTTCAATTTTTTTCCTACTATTCACTTTCCATCTTCTCCTTTGGCAGATTGGAGACTCAACAACATGCAGTTATCTGATTTCCATTGGTTCATTAGGAGCATGGTGGATACACACATGGAGTCCTGGGCCAGTTCAAGTTCCTCTTGCTCGGGTAGGTAGTAGGGACCGGCCAGCGCCGAGCAAGAGGAACTTGAACTGGCCCAGGACTCCATGTGTGTATCCACCATGCTCCTAATGAACCAATGGAAATCAGATAACTGCATGTTGTTGAGTCTCCAATCTGCACGCAGGAGAAGATGGAAAGTGAATAGTAGGAAAAAAATTGAAATTGGATAAGAAACAAATTTCTGTACCACCATACCACATCGAAAACTGCAGTCTGCCCAAAAAAATCTAGATCTGAGGCAAGTCGGAAGGAAAAAAAACTCCCATTTTATTTGGGTGAGTTCGAAAAAAATATGAAGATAAATCAAAAGGTATTGAGAGGAAGTATTGGAACCGATGGAGAACTCTCTTCCTTAATACTGGAAGTTTTTATTTATTTTTTTTATAAAGGGATAGCTGGAGATATGATAGTCTGAATCGTGCAAAAACCTCCCAAATATAGTCGATTTTAGTGAAGCGCATTATCGAGAAAATTCGTTTGAGATTACGCGAGTTAGCTGTGGTATACAACAAGATTCGGTACGTGGGCTATCCTTCAACCGCCATCATTGAAGGACACTCTTGCAGCGGCGTCGCTCTTCTTGGTTCAAGTGGCCAAGGCTTGTTTTGGCCGGGCGTTTGGATGGCAGTCTAGTCGTAGGATTGGCTGTTAGTAGTGTTTGGCTTTGTTTCAAACTTTTATTGGGCTGTGTGCTGTAATGGCAGAGGCCGGGAACTTATTTTCAGGTGGATGTATTCAACTGAAAATTAATAAAACATCACTTTTCCAAAAAAACATGTATCGTATCCATGCATTAATACTGTTTTTTTTTTGTTACTTGTTCTCAACAAACTCTAAGGTAGCTAGCTAGCTGCAATGTGGACTTCTGACAGCTAAAAGAGTGCCACCATGCCAGATGACTGAATCAATTGCAGATTCTAGAATAGAATCAACAAATTCTTGATCTGAAAGCCTCCACTTTCCGTTGGAATTTAAGTGGACGGACGAGTTATATATATATAGTTATGCCCAAGTTTCTTAATGCATTTTCAACCTAACTTTTCTTAGGCCAATGCCATGCCTAAGCTTTTGGGCTAAGCACATTTTATCTAATTTTTATTCAATGCATCTTTTTACTTAAATGTTTACACCACTTCATGGTAAAAAGTATAATACCCCAGAAAATAAAAAAAACGTCGGATTCTTATACTTGCAACGGTTGTGTACTATTTAGAACAAGGATACTTATTTGTTTTGAATATAGTTTAATTATATTTAAAATCCGTAGCAACGTACGGGCATTTGTGCTAGTTTGTGAAAACCGAACGTTAGTTCTCCGGTAGTGATTAAAACATGTACTTTTGGATCTATTTGCTACAAGGATCTTTAGATATTATTGCTCTACAACGGAGGAATTGCATACAACTAAGGATATTATGTCCCTAAGATTTATTATTGTTAGTCTCAATGCAAGTTTTACGGAGTGATTAAGTGTATTAGCAAGGTCCACATTGTAACTATGCCCACATGAGTATAAGCAGGTGTCAGCGGGCAGTGGCACTGTGACCTCTGGCTCTTGTCCATCTATATCATTTACCCTGCCGAAACAACCACTGGCCCAGACATGATATATATGAGCTAGAGACCGAGTGCTACCAAAGATCTCCCCCATGACCATGCTCTGCGCCGATCGACCTTCTTTTGCATTATACATGTTACTCATATTTTAGGAAGGAGAGGCATTGAGAATTACAATATCTACGACATGAACAGTCCTGGCCAAGCAAAGGAAACTATGCAGTGTTGCGCGCTCCTTCGTAGCCGTGATCCCGTTCTTTTTTCTTCACGACTCGATTGCCGAAGATCGGATGTGGGCAGGTGGCATGTTAGCAGCCAGTTGGGATGGCCAATCTCGACATTGAGGGTCCATGTCATTGTTCTGAACTCCATCGCTTTGTGGACCATCACTTGTTCTGGGATATGGTACTCCTTGAAAGCCTCGCAAAACTCCAGCCAAGTAATCTATGCTGGGTTTACGTGTGAATCGCAGTAACTCTCCCACCAGACCTTTGCTGCTCCCTCTAGCTGGTGTGCTGCTAGGGCCACGCACTCTTCCTCAGTGTAGTTAGTCAAGTCTAACTTGGTCTCAATAGTTCTGAGCCAGTCGTGAGCATCTAGGGGCACGTCTGAGTAGTCAAAAGTGGGTGCTTTTAATCTGATGAACCTTTCAATATTTCGCTGCAGGTCTTCTTCTCGGCTGCACCGCATGCGAGAAGTATACAGTTTAATATAGATATAGAATTGGACGTGCAAACAGTTAAGATAATGTGGCTGCACCGCATGCGAGAAGTATATAGTTTAACATAGATATAGAATTAGCAAGCAACACGTCTTGGTGGGGTGCTTACTGGAGGATGACGTGGCGCGCTGTAAGAATCAGCAATCAATGCATCTCGGTGGGGTACTTAGTGGAGGATGACGTGGCGTGTCGACGATTGAGAGAATTCCTTAGTGGGGAGCGCTAATATAGTTTTGTACGATGCCTACGAAGTATTCGATCACTGCTTAAGTCCAGCCCATCTAGTACCCCACACACAACGGTGCTTGAAAATAAGGAAATGTCAATACCCTGCACCACTGGCCGGCCCAGACGATGATATATACGAGCCATATAGCGCTACCTAAGAGCGACTCCAAAAGACTCTCTAAATTCATCATAATTGCTAGTTTTAGAGATTTTGATTAAAAAGGCATCTTTCAACAACTTTTTTATCTGGTTATGTAAACATAGACACTCTCTATCCGGATTTCTCGCTCTTCAGATATAGAAAAGAGAATAGCTTTTCAGAGTGCACACAGGATATAGAAAACCTGTTGAAAAACGATAACATATAGAAAACGTTCGTGTCGCACACTCGCACCGCGCGTCGGGCAGCAGGGCCGCAGGTCACTGGTTAATTAATTCTGTAAGTTCGTTTGTGTTTGCAACCAGAGACGCTCCGAAACGAAAAGAACCTGAACAGAACTCTTGGAAACAATTGCATATTTCGATCATTTTGTTATATATATGCTTGAGCACGCCTTAGAGGTTTATTGATCAAGGGATCATATGGCGTATGGAGAGGAAAAAATTGGCCCATGCCGGCTCTGTGCGCCATCTCTGTAATCACTTGCAAGAAGGAAGCGAGTATGGGTAAAGTATTATGTGCGACGAGCATGCGCGCATACACCGGACACTATCAAAAAATTCATCATCCGCCCCGCATATATGCCTCGGCACACTCAAGAACCGGTGCTAATACAACATTAGCACCAGACGTAAAATTGGGGTGCCCCCGGACCCTTTAGCACCAGTTTGTGTTACTACCCGGGGCTAAATGATCCCCCTCTTTTAGCACCGGGTGGTGTTACGACCCGGTGCTAATAGGGGTGTCACATGCTACTTCAAAAGGAGCGCATCTTCAACCCTATCACGTGTGTTGCGTAGGTGAGATGGTTATGTGGGTGCGTGTGAGCCAAGAGGTCTCAAGTTCGAATCCCGTAACACGCAAATATGTAAATATTTTTAACTAGTGCTCCCACCTTTAGCACCGGTTCGGAAACCCTTACCGGTGCCAATGTTCATATTTCTGGTAGTGAGAGTAGTAGTGCTAAAGGGGCTTCCCAACCGGTGCCAATGTTCATATTTCTGGTAGTGAGAGTAGTAGTGCTAAAGGGGCTTCCCAACCGGTGCCAATGTTCATATTTCTGGTAGTGAGAGTAGTAGTGCTAAAGGGGCTTCCCAACCGGTGCCAATGTTCATATTTCTGGTAGTGAGAGTAGTAGTGCTAAAGGGGCTTCCCAACCGGTGCCAATGTTCATATTTCTGGTAGTGAGAGTAGTAGTGCTAAAGGGGCTTCCCAACCGGTGCCAATGTTCATATTTCTGGTAGTGAGAGTAGTAGTGCTAAAGGGGCTTCCCAACCGGTGCCAATGTTCATATTTCTGGTAGTGAGAGTAGTAGTGCTAAAGGGGCTTCCCAACCGGTGCCAATGTTCATATTTCTGGTAGTGAGAGTAGTAGTGCTAAAGGGGCTTCCCAACCGGTGCCAATGTTCATATTTCTGGTAGTGAGAGTAGTAGTGCTAAAGGGGCTTCCCAACCGGTGCCAATGTTCATATTTCTGGTAGTGAGAGTAGTAGTGCTAAAGGGGCTTCCCAACCGGTGCCAATGTTCATATTTCTGGTAGTGAGAGTAGTAGTGCTAAAGGGGCTTCCCAACCGGTGCCAATGTTCATATTTCTGGTAGTGAGAGTAGTAGTGCTAAAGGGGCTTCCCAACCGGTGCCAATGTTCATATTTCTGGTAGTGAGAGTAGTAGTGCTAAAGGGGCTTCCCAACCGGTGCCAATGTTCATATTTCTGGTAGTGAGAGTAGTAGTGCTAAAGGGGCTTCCCAACCGGTGCCAATGTTCATATTTCTGGTAGTGAGAGTAGTAGTGCTAAAGGGGCTTCCCAACCGGTGCCAATGTTCATATTTCTGGTAGTGAGAGTAGTAGTGCTAAAGGGGCTTCCCAACCGGTGCCAATGTTCATATTTCTGGTAGTGAGAGTAGTAGTGCTAAAGGGGCTTCCCAACCGGTGCCAATGTTCATATTTCTGGTAGTGAGAGTAGTAGTGCTAAAGGGGCTTCCCAACCGGTGCCAATGTTCATATTTCTGGTAGTGAGAGTAGTAGTGCTAAAGGGGCTTCCCAACCGGTGCCAATGTTCATATTTCTGGTAGTGAGAGTAGTAGTGCTAAAGGGGCTTCCCAACCGGTGCCAATGTTCATATTTCTGGTAGTGAGAGTAGTAGTGCTAAAGGGGCTTCCCAACCGGTGCCAATGTTCATATTTCTGGTAGTGAGAGTAGTAGTGCTAAAGGGGCTTCCCAACCGGTGCCAATGTTCATATTTCTGATAGTGAGAGTAGTAGGACGGAAATAAAAATTGCATGGGGGACTCCTGCACAGCCCCATCCGTGCAAGACCTCTTTTGATTTGTGCCGCGTGTTGTTTCGTGGAATCGGATGGAGAGGCGTTGTTGCTCGGCTCAATAGGAACTTTTCCTCGTTGGCTCGGCTCAGCCGCATGCACCGTTTCCCTCCTCGTTTCCCTGCTTCCCTCGCCTCCTGTACGTTGCAAATCCTCACAAGCTGCCGCTGGAGGCCGCATCATGCTATTGCCCAGTGCATGATGCTTGTCCGCTGCAAAACGTTAATCCCGGGGAAAGAATCGCGCTGCAACTTTGGCTTGGTGGCCGATAAAGACCAGTAGGTAACTAGATACAACGATCGATATACTAATATAATAAGACATGCATGTACCATTTTACTATGAGGTTCTCATCTTGCGATCAATTATATTGGAGAACTTTAGACATGCATGACTAATGGACGACGCAGTACATGTCGATCGATTTCCACTACTCCAGCAACCCCTATCACAAACGGTTCCCAAGCCCCATCACAAACGGTTTCCAACCGTTTGTAACAGTTCGTTTGTGCGGTTCCAGAACCGTTTGTATACCCCCATCTGATTTCCTGCGTCCGAAATAAACCCCGAAAAATACGAAAACAATAGAAAAAAAATTTATTTTCATTTAAGGAGGCCACCAGCCCTCCAAGCCATTTTTTCGCGCATAAATCGCGCGCTACGCGGCCGGCGGGATTCGAACCGGCGACCTCTCCCACGTGTGACTAGATACCGTTTCGATTCCTATCATATTATACCAAACCGATTTTAAATTGCTTGTTTGAGGCTATAAACCACTTCAAATAAAAAAACTGTTGAACTACAAAGTTTCCTAACTTTTCGAAATCTATAACTTTCATGTTGACCGTTTTTTCATCCGAGGCCGTTTACAAAATTTGAATTTCAAATTTGAGAACATTCAAACTTAGATCTAGCTAACTAGATGACTTCAAATGACAAAGTTGTCAACTACAAAGTTTCATGACTTGTCGAGATCTACAACTTTTATGTTGACTGTTTTTTCATCCGAGGTCGTTTGAAAAAACTCAAATTTCAAATTTTGAGTACAAACTTACTTTTTCATTAGTAAAACAAATGAAATTAAAAAGTGAAAAACAACAAAGTTGTATGACTTGTGAAGATCTACAACTTTCATGTTGACCATTTCTTCATCCGATGTAGTGAGAGTAACATTGTTCACAAATCTTATAGGTCTCTTATAGTTTTAGGAAACTAGAACTCTATGAGAGATGGATTTTATGAACAATATTCATATCATAAAACTTTGTAGTTCAACACTTTTTGATTTGAAGTGATTTACTAGTTCAAAATGTGGTTTGAATGTGTACCATACACATCATTATAAAGGGTTTAAAAAACCGTTTGTGATGAGGGGCATCACAAAGGGTTCGTATTACGAACCGTTTGTGATGTGGACCATCACAAACGGTTTGTAATACGAACCGTTTACCGTTTGTGATGGCCTTACATCACAAACGGTTTTTAAAGAACCGTTTGTGATGGCCCCCATCATAAACCGTTTGTGATGGGGGTATCACAAACAAAACCGTTTGTGATGAGGCCGTTTGTGATGCCGCTTTCTGTAGTAGTGTTCACTCTTGCCAGCCAGTGAGAATTGCAGCAGAACATGACAGATCTGACAGTTTGTTTGAGAACAAGACTACCGACGACCTCCATCGATCCAATGCCGGATGGATCAACCGTGGGTCCAATCCTCACACGACTTCGCAAATCCCGGTCAAAAGCATTCAAGTCACGCAGTAGCTGGTGCAGCTGCTGAGTTCCGGTGGTGGCGCGAATAGATCAGGCAAAGGGAGGAGAGGGATGCGGCTGAGACGTAAGTGATCACCGTGTTGAGCCGAGCGTTGAGTGGGAGGAAAGTTCATATATATTGAGCCCAGTGAAACCTCTCCGTCAGATCCTGCGACGCCACACGCGGCGCAAATCAAACGTGGTCTTGCACGGATCGATGGAGCTGTGCAGGAGTCTGGCCTGCATCAGTTTCTTCCAAATGGAAGCCCCCTGGAACAACACCCAAATACACGTCGTCCGCAGTCTAAAAAGTTTCCATTTTATCATTTCGAACTTGTGGCAATTAGTTTAATAATTTGGGAGGAAAAACACACTTAAACAAGTTGAATCACGTTATTCCGTAGACGCGGTAAACCGAGATCACTGGAGCGACTAAGTGCAGCAGCTACATGACAGAGACCATCAATCATGACAGAGACCATCAAACAACTCATGACTTTTTTTTACGGTACAATTCAGACACCAAAGTTTCTATGTAGACTAGCGATGTGAAGAAGAGATATTGAAAAAAGACAGAAGCAAGTTTAAAGCAAGGGATTAGAAGAAGTTGTGAAACTTAGGCACTACTACAGAACCCGACATCACAAACAAGCCACCACAAATGGTTTAGAAATGTGATGCCCACATCACACAAACGGTTCCAACGAGTAGCGCGCCCAGCTGCCTTGGAACCGTTTATGATGCCCCACATTACAAACGGTTCTTGTAAAAAACCGTTTGTGATAGCCCCGGAGGCCATCACAAACGGTTTGTGATGGCTGGTACAGTACAAAACCCCATCTCCCCCTCCCACACTTCTTCTCCAACCCGACGCCCACCATTGTTTCAACCATTGTTGCGGCCATTTTTCACCAAATTGCTCAAGAGAGGTCACGTTTTTTTGAAGAAAGCTCTCCATCAACTTGTTTTGAGGTTGGTAACAATCAACTCTTTCAATTTGTACCTTGTTCCAACCACTAGATTTTGAAATTTGCCATGAATTTTATGGAGGGGCTCTTTCATCAACTCTAGAGCTCATTTCTCATAAAATTCAATGGAGCAACTCTAATTTCGTAGGTTGATCATCAATTACTTGCTTGAAGATTAGTATATAAACATCCTTCCATGATTATTTAGTTTGATTGTTGCAAAATAGAGAAAAATGTAATGGAAAGTCTCTTTTTTTTTTGCCTATAGGCCATTTTTCATCAAATTCTTCATGGATTATCCAAATGTGTAACTCTCATTCTATTGCAACAAGGTTAATATCTAGCTTGCTTTGCTTACTTTCTAGAACCTTGAATGCTTATCAAAATTGAGAAGAATGTGATGGAAAGTATATTTTTTTTTGCCTCTAAGCCATTTTTCATCAAATTCTTCATGGATTATCCAAATGTGTAACTATCATTCCATTGCAACAAGGTTGGTATCTAGCTTTCTTTGCTTACTGTCTAGAACCTTGAATGCTTATCAAAATTGAGAAGAATGTGATGGAAAGTCTTTTTTTTGTCTCTAGGCCATTTTTCATCAATTTCTTCATGGATTTGATATTATTGTTAGAGGGGCTCTTGTTCCACATTTAAGAGGATATATCTCCAAAGATCCACTCCTTTGACTCAAGGTTTGTATGTAGCAACACTTCGTGCAATTGATTTGTCATGAACTTGATATTATTGTTTTATTGGAATATTGGTTTATGGAAAACTCATTTTGTTTGTAATAGATGGATGAACGAGGTTGGATGTACGGTGTCGGTGAAGATGACTCCTTTGTCAACGGGGTTGGCTCCTTTGTGGATGTTGTGAGGGTGCACCAAACAAGCGATGGATATAAATATTGTATGTGCATTGATTGCAAAAACCAGAAGCAGTTTCGAAACGTCGAGCAGATCCGACGTCACTTGCTTTGAGGGGTTTCATGGCAAACTACAAGATTTGGAACAAGCATGGGGAGGAAGGTGAGAATGAAACCACACAACCAAATGTCCATGGATCATTCCTGGATGGAATTGATCATTATACCAAGTTGGCATTGATCATTGTGATGCCTGGAGGCATCACAAACCACATATCACAAACGCCTCCAGAACCATTTCTGATAACGGATCCTGTAGTAGTGAGTGCTTTTAGCTTTTTTGTTGTCTTTAATGTCCTCGATTTTGAGGTATTGAGTCTAAAAACTCTTATAACTTTTGGTTGTATATATTCACATGTGGATATAGAAGCCGGATTGTATCCAATATTTAAACAAATGACGAAATTTTTAAATATAGGAGAAGAAAGAGCTTTCCCTAATAAACCAGGACAGTGAGAAATCGCATCAACTAGTGAATTCAATAGGTGCGCCCGGTGTCCTTTCGCAACATGAACTGTTCTTAACTAATATGATTTGGAAATTGCGTTAGTTTGATTCTCTGAATGTTAGTGGCTATATGAGCCCATTGGTCTGTTCTGTTGCAAGGGGCTAAATAAATTGCTCATCGCCTGTTACCATCTATTGCTATTTAGTACTGAATGGTTCCTATACGTTCATGATGACATGGTTATTCAAACTATGGCGAATACTGTAACATTTATTTTTTCACTAATAATGGACTTGTGCTGGGCTATTATATTCTATGGCAGTTAAGAAATATGATGGATTGCTTCAATCTATTACGATTTTATAGATTCGTCATATGGGTTAATCTGTGACGCTCAATAATCAATGTAATATGAAAATGTTATAAATAGTGTTTTGTGACAATTTTTGGAGGAAATGTTCAATTATGAGTTTTCTTGCAGTGGTATACGAAGTACACTGGCTTGCTATTCATGGAGTAGTCGGGCCCTGCCCAAGAAAATACACTTGTACGTGTACTGTGACATGTCCTCCATTAGAACATTTTTTCATAAATTATAGTCATGCGCCTATTCCTCAGTCATACACTATTAAGAGCTTCACATGTATATGAAATTGTATACTAGTAACAAACAGCGGCGGAGGACAGTCAAAAACTAAGACGTGGCGGAGTTGATTAAGCTTAATCACATCTATATTCTATTTGTAGTGCGGATGTCCAAATGTGCATATCACTTGCCTAGTTGCCTCCTTCTCTCGTTGCAATCTAGATGCTTAATGTGCATCCTTATGGCAGTCGTTTATATAGCAAAAGAGAAACATAAATGGCAACGTATCAGGTGGAAACCGACCCCTCCGTGCAAACTTTGAAAACACATGCATGAGGACATGAAAAAACAAGATATGACAGTTGATAACAAGGTATGCCGCCTCTGCTAACAAAGATTTATCATCTGTAATCATTTTAAAATTGGGTACCCAATGCTGAAATCTTAATTACGTAACAAAATTTAGTTAATGAATTAGAAAAATAAATATTTGCCAAAAAATTTACACTAGAAAGTCAAAACATTGAGAGCAACAATGAAAACATAATGATGACATAAATAAAAAAAATAATGATTTTTAAAAAATAATGCAATTAGATGTAGCAATGTACGCACGGATATTATTGTAATAATATAGATACAGATATGGGTGCAGCCATTATTCATTTATACCTACAATAGTGTCGAACATTAACTGTTGACTGCTAAGTCCAGCCATATGTAGTACCCCACACACAGCGGTGCTTGAAAATAAGGAAATGTTGTTCCAAAAAAAAAAAATGGAAACGTCAATACTTGCACCAACCTTCACTATTTGCCTCAATAATAGTACTACCACTGGCGCAGACATGATATATATGAGCCATAGTGCTAGACCTACCTAAGACCTCGGTCCATAGCCATGCTCCGCCCCTTATTTTGCGTCCAAGAAGTTACTGATTTTGCGTCCAAGAAACGAGAGGCATGGGGAATTAGTTTATATCCAACATCAACCGGCCATCGCCAAACTAACGGAACGATGCAGCACCGCGCGTCTCCCATGGCCCTGATCCCGTTCTTTGTTCGCTCCTTCTCCCCTTCTGCCTTTTCAAATCGTGATTGACGGAGATCAGATATGGGCAGATGGCGTGTCGTCGGCCAGGTGGGATGGCCGTCCTTCAAATTGTCGGCTCGCACGTTCTTGTCGCACCGCGCGTCCGGCAGCAGGGCCGCAGGAACACTATTGAATTCTGTAAGTTCGTTTTTGTTTCCAACTAGAGACTATCCGAAACGAAAAGAACCTGAACAGAACTCTTGGAAACAATTGCATATTTGGACTATTTTGTTATACGGCGTATGGAGAGGAAAAAAATTTGGCACATGCCGGCTCTGTGCGCTATCTCTGTATTGACTTGCAAGAAGAAAGTGAGTATGGGTAAAATATTTTACCACATGCAGGTACTGAACTGCAAAATTATTTGACCAAATGCAACATGTAATCGTGCATCTATCTTGCTCACTCATCCTGCTAAAACTTCTACCGTTGCCATCTGTCACTACGGGGAACCCGATGTTTGCCGAGTGCAACTTTAACCGAGTGTATTTCTTCGGTGCTATACCTCATAATATTATCATAAATTATCTAATTTTAATGCCCATAGTAGTGTACTTGTAATGCAAAAAATATAGGAAAAAATATAAATTACTACCCTCGAGTATGGATAAAATCCGGATAACTCCTTAAACTATGTTTTGGTTCATTTTACACTCACTAGCAAGAACGCACGTGTGACAGGAACGTTTAATAAGAAATAAGATTTTATAACAGATAGTTGGTCGGAGACAACGATAAGGAGTCCTGGTAGCCGTGGTTGGATTGTTTAATGGACGATTTATGAGTTTCCATTTTTCATTAAAAATTGTCTGTTGTGGTTGGATTGGATTATTTGATGGACAAAACAATTATGTAGCGTGGTTGGTTCGATGTTAAATTAGTATCACTGACTTGTGGGCCCCATGGTCCTCGAAAGTTTTTTATCTTTATAGTATAGATAACTATCTCAATCGGTCCAATCTACCCCTTCACAAGACTTGTCTTTTTTTGCTTCATGCACAAGCAGTGTTTTAAGATAAAACTTTGGAGGATGATAGAGAGCCGCATAAAGTACTTTTAGAGAATATAATATGAATTTCTTATTATTATTTATCATAAAGTTTTATATTAATATATTTAATTTATTATTACATATCATAGCCTTTCAAATTAACAATGACAAATTCGTATTATGTTTTTTTAAAATACTTTATATGGTCCTCTCTATCATTCCATGAAATTTTAACTTAAAACATCATTTGTACATGGAGAAACAAAAAGACATCTTAGGAATGGGTAGATTTGGACCGATTCAGATACTCGTGGGTGTAAAATGAACTAAAATATACTTTATTATGGGGTTATTCGGACTTTGTCCATACTTGAGGTAGTAATTTGTACTTTTTCCAAAAACATATGCCACTACTGATAATATTGTGACGTCGACACTATTGTCGTTCATTGTACTCTATTTTCACAATAAATTAGATTATTTTGAGCCTTAGGTGCAAATTTTTGGGTTATTTTGGATCATTTTCATTGTAAACATGGGTAATTTTGGAAAATATTTTGACAGTTTGTTCATGTGGATACTTTAGATTCAAAACTATTTATATATACCATACATGGTGACTTTTTCCAAATTGCTTAGATGGGATTTAATATATTACCTTTGGATATTTTTTTAGAAACCAAAAGGGATACAAACGATATTATTGACAATGATGCACGATTGAAGCTTACCGAATAGAGGGTTGGATTCTGTTTGTGTGATAAAAAATTATAATTTATTTTATTTTTGCAAGTATTGCCTTGAAGGTTCTAAAGATCTTTAGTACAAAAACAACTAGCAAGGTGACCCGCACAAATTTGCGCGGTAGCTAGTTTTTCATAATAATAGACACCAAAGTTTCTATGTAGACTAGCGATGTGAAGAAGAGATATTGAAAAAAGACAGAAGCAAGTTTAAAGCAAGGGATTAGAAGAAGTTGTGAAACTTAGGCACTACTACAGAACCCGACATCACAAACAAGCCACCACAAATGGTTTAGAAATGTGATGCCCACATCACACAAACGGTTCCAACGAGTAGCGCGCCCAGCTGCCTTGGAACCGTTTATGATGCCCCACATTACAAACGGTTCTTGTAAACTATCCGAAACGAAAAGAACCTGAACAGAACTCTTGGAAACAATTGCATATTTGGACTATTTTGTTATACGGCGTATGGAGAGGAAAAAAATTTGGCACATGCCGGCTCTGTGCGCTATCTCTGTATTGACTTGCAAGAAGAAAGTGAGTATGGGTAAAATATTTTACCACATGCAGGTACTGAACTGCAAAATTATTTGACCAAATGCAACATGTAATCGTGCATCTATCTTGCTCACTCATCCTGCTAAAACTTCTACCGTTGCCATCTGTCACTACGGGGAACCCGATGTTTGCCGAGTGCAACTTTAACCGAGTGTATTTCTTCGGTGCTATACCTCATAATATTATCATAAATTATCTAATTTTAATGCCCATAGTAGTGTACTTGTAATGCAAAAAATATAGGAAAAAATATAAATTACTACCCTCGAGTATGGATAAAATCCGGATAACTCCTTAAACTATGTTTTGGTTCATTTTACACTCACTAGCAAGAACGCACGTGTGACAGGAACGTTTAATAAGAAATAAGATTTTATAACAGATAGTTGGTCGGAGACAACGATAAGGAGTCCTGGTAGCCGTGGTTGGATTGTTTAATGGACGATTTATGAGTTTCCATTTTTCATTAAAAATTGTCTGTTGTGGTTGGATTGGATTATTTGATGGACAAAACAATTATGTAGCGTGGTTGGTTCGATGTTAAATTAGTATCACTGACTTGTGGGCCCCATGGTCCTCGAAAGTTTTTTATCTTTATAGTATAGATAACTATCTAAATCGGTCCAATCTACCCCTTCACAAGACTTGTCTTTTTTTGCTTCATGCACAAGCAGTGTTTTAAGATAAAACTTTGGAGGATGATAGAGAGCCGCATAAAGTACTTTTAGAGAATATAATATGAATTTCTTATTATTATTTATCATAAAGTTTTATATTAATATATTTAATTTATTATTACATATCATAGCCTTTCAAATTAACAATGACAAATTCGTATTATGTTTTTTTAAAATACTTTATATGGTCCTCTCTATCATTCCATGAAATTTTAACTTAAAACATCATTTGTACATGGAGAAACAAAAAGACATCTTAGGAATGGGTAGATTTGGACCGATTCAGATACTCGTGGGTGTAAAATGAACTAAAATATACTTTATTATGGGGTTATTCGGACTTTGTCCATACTTGAGGTAGTAATTTGTACTTTTTCCAAAAACATATGCCACTACTGATAATATTGTGACGTCGACACTATTGTCGTTCATTGTACTCTATTTTCACAATAAATTAGATTATTTTGAGCCTTAGGTGCAAATTTTTGGGTTATTTTGGATCATTTTCATTGTAAACATGGGTAATTTTGGAAAATATTTTGACAGTTTGTTCATGTGGATACTTTAGATTCAAAACTATTTATATATACCATACATGGTGACTTTTTCCAAATTGCTTAGATGGGATTTAATATATTACCTTTGGATATTTTTTTAGAAACCAAAAGGGATACAAACGATATTATTGACAATGATGCACGATTGAAGCTTACCGAATAGAGGGTTGGATTCTGTTTGTGTGATAAAAAATTATAATTTATTTTATTTTTGCAAGTATTGCCTTGAAGGTTCTAAAGATCTTTAGTACAAAAACAACTAGCAAGGTGACCCGCACAAATTTGCGCGGTAGCTAGTTTTTCATAATAATAGACACCAAAGTTTCTATGTAGACTAGCGATGTGAAGAAGAGATATTGAAAAAAGACAGAAGCAAGTTTAAAGCAAGGGATTAGAAGAAGTTGTGAAACTTAGGCACTACTACAGAACCCGACATCACAAACTTAGAATTTAACTATTTATTTACTCTAATCAATAGACTTCAAAGCACATTTCATCAGTTACATGTGCAAATCAACGTGATGCCCTTCGCTCATTGTTGAACGCTACATCACCTCAGTTTATCCGCTTTGTTTTTCCCGTTTCTGCTCCTTCTTGCACTAACTCGCTAACAAAGACCATCAAACGGGTTTGAGCGCGGGTAACCCGTTTAATGATCTTCCACTTGCGTTGGTAAAGACACTGAGTGCTGAGGGTGGCCATGATGCTCAATCCTGGTAGCAATTCGCTCCTTTCGGACAGGGAGAATTGTTCTCTCCTGCTGTGCTCACAACCTTATTGAACGTCCTAGATCCGAGAACCTCTCATCAGATACACGGCGTATTGTCTTCCGCTCATTGTTAAACGTTGCCTCTTATATAGAGGAACATGGTAAGGCACATCGGGCTTCAGGTTGTCCGCACTCGTGGTACTCTATTCTCATCTTCTAAAACAAATATTTCTGCCTAGTCATTAAGATTCTTCCCTCTATATCAATTTCTTCTGCACTCGTTATCCTCTATATCTCATATTCTATACCAACTACCAACACGTGAGCCTACCCATCTCTTTTTCTCTTTTTCTTTCACCGACGTCACCCCCTTATATCTCTTCCTCTACCTCCCACTCTCTATAGTGGCGGCGGTAAGGGGTGCCGGTCTCCCCGGCTAGCAGCCTCCAGCCCCGCGGCCTCCCGAACTTCGAAGGCTCACGGGTGGCTCCCACGGCAGCTGCGGATGGCTCACATGGAGGCGACGACCGCGGACGGCCTCCCGGCAGTAGCTGATCGCGCGGTGATGGTGAGGACTCCCGCGGCGACCACGGAGGGCTCCCATGACGGCCGCGGACGGCCGGCGACAGTGGAGGCCTCCCACGGTGGCCATGGACGGCTGCACGGTGGCGGCGGACGGTCACGCAACAACGGCGAGGACTCCCACAGTGGCCACGGACGGCCGCGCGGCGGTAGTAGAGGGATCCCACAATGCCTGCTGACGGCCCCGTGGCGACGACGGCAGACAGAGAGGGATCCCACGATGCCTGCTGACGGCCCCGCGGCGACGGCGGCAGACAGTTGCACGGCGACGGCGAGGACTCCCGCACCGTCCACGGACGGCCGCGCGGTCGCGGTGGAGGGCTCCCACGGCGGCCGCGCGACAACGGTGGAGGCCTCCTACGACGGACATGGACAACTGCGCAGTGGAGGCAGCGGCGCACGGTCACGCGGCGACGGCGAGGACTCCCGCGGCGACCACGAACGGCTGCGCGGCGGGGATAGAGAGCTCCCACAGTGGCCGCAGACGGCCGCTCGACGACGGTGGGGGCCTCCTATGGAGGCCACGGCTGCGCGGCGGCGGCGGCGGAGAGCTCCTATGGAGGCTGCGTGCCAATTGCGGAGGGGTGGTGGTGGACGGAATAATATAAACCGTTAGATCTTTATCATATCCGATATCCGACGATGTATATTCTTCTCTTTTTTTAGATTAACGAAGTAATATAAACCGTTAGATCTTCATAAAATCCGATGGCGTATATTCTTTGTTTTCTTTAGATTAATGGAATAATATGGACCGTTAGATCTTTATAAAATGTGACGGTATATATTTTTCTCTTTTTTGAATTAACGAAATAATATTGACAGTTAGATCTTCATAAAATCCGACGGTATTTATTCTTCTCTTTTTTAGATTAACGTGGGAATTTCTTGACCCTTTCGGCGAATGTGGTGACTCCTTTTAACATTATTATATTAATATGTGTACTTGT
>OAMR01000828.1:259163-272185 GCA_900205405.1 Echinochloa crus-galli | reverse complement strand
AAAAAAAATATAATTTATTTTATTTTTGCAAGTATTGCCTAAAGATCTTTAGTACAAAAACAATAAGAGATGTATACGCTACTGTTACAAGAATACCAAATTATCCTGGGAAGAAAACTTATCAAGCCAACAAATCAAGAACAATAAAATAGATGTACCCTGAACCGGATTAAGAATGGCTTATTTGACATGCGTGGGCGCGCGGTTGCAGGTTTCACTCCCAAACAGGGTACCTGTGGATGCAATCCATCCACGGCCCCCGCTGTTCACGCCTGGCCCCGGCGACGTCGTCCTCGTCGGCGGCAGCGACACGCTCCCACACCACACTGTTCACCTTGAGGCCGGAGCCGACGCCGAGCTGCCACACCTTGTGCCCCTTCCTGACCACTCCCTTGGCCTCGTGGTACGCGAGCTGGTACCACAGCGACGCCGCCGACTGGTTCCCGAACCGGTGGTACGCCATGAGCGCCGCCTCCATCTGCTTCTCCCCGAGCCCAATCCCCCGCCCCAGCCTCCGTATCATCGGCGCCCACGTCGTCGGCAGGCAGAAGTGCTCCGCCACCGCGCCGAAGTTGGGCACCAGGTGGCCCGGCGTCCTAGGCGCCCTCCTGCGCAGCCGCGACAGCAGCAGCGCCGCCGCGTAGCGCGTCTTCTCCCGCCACGGCAGCACGGACGCGCCCAGCGTGGTGAGGTGCGCGCGCAGCACCTCCTCGAACGCGCCGCCGACGCCCCGCCGGACGTTGAACCCCGTGATGCCCTCGTCGTCTTCCTCGCTGTACCCCGAGCGGTAGCCCTCGTCGTCGGCGATGCGATTCGTGCGCACCAGCCGGAGTAGCCGGTACTTGCCGCCGCGCTTCGGCCTGTTCGTCAGCAGCGCGGCGGAGCAGCCGCTGCAGAACGTGCAGTTGAGGAGCAGCTTGCTGTGGTCCCTCCCGTCGTACCACCCGACGGTGATCACCTCCGTGCTGGCCACGACGGCGTACGAGATGGCCGGGTGCGTGGCGAGGACGCCCCTAGCGACGTCGACGGCGACGACGCCGGCGGAGCACCCCATGCCGGAGACGTTGAAGGTCCTGACGTCGCTGTGCATGCGGTAGTGGCCGGCGACCATGGCGGCGAGCGACGGCGCGGGGCAGAACCCGCTGCAGTTGACGACGAGCGCGCCCACGGCGGAGGGCGGCACGCCGGACTTGGCGAATAGCTCGTCGAGCGCCGGGAAGAGCAGCGCGTGCGCCTCCTCGACGGCGTTGCCGTGCAGCTATATGTGTCGGTGGACTTCCTGGGCACACATATGGCCACATTCGGGTTTTGTGTAAATCCGGGTGTGACAAAGGGGTAGATTTGGACCGATTCAGATACTGATGGGTGTAAAATGAACTAAAATATACTTTATTATGGGGTTATTTGGACTTTGTCCATACTTGAGGTAGTAATTTGTACTTTTGCCAAAAACATATGCCACTACTGATAATATTGTGACGTCGACACTATTGTCGTTCATTGTACTCTATTTTCACAGTAAATTAGATTATTTTGAGCCTTAGGTGCAAATTTTTGGGTTATTTTGGATCATTTTCATTGTAAACATGGGTAATTTTGGAAAATATTTAGACAGTTTGTTCATGTGGATACTTTAGATTCAAAACTATTTATATATACGTCGCGCCTCCTCGACGGCGTTGCCGTGCGTCGCATCCGGCGGGATCAGGTGCAGCGACGGCGGGAAGTAGGTCTCGTCGCCCATGCCCGACGCCACGACGGCCTTCGCCATGAACTCGACGGTGTCGTCCCCAAAGCAGCCGCCCAGCTTGAGGTGCTCGATGAACTTTGGGATGGGCGTCCGTAGCCGCAGCGGTGGTTGCAGGCAGGAGAAGTGTTGACGCTTTTCTGGTCAACACACACGAGCGCCGGATCGCGCAGCACCAGAAACTTGCACTTGCCGCAGCCTCAGCCCAAACCGGTCAGACCGGTTTGGGGATCCGGTCAGACCGGTTTCGCTAGGGCTTCGGTGAAAGCCTAGAATCACCACCTCGGGAGGGACCCCGTCGGAGATGGTGCGTCTAGGGTTGCTCTGAGATCGGTCAGGCCACTCAGAACCTCCTTGAACGCCGTCGAGATAAACAAGGAAAGCAAAGGGGTTGGAAAAAGCTAGGGTTTCGAGGTAGAAAGTAGAAAAATAATATTTGATCGATTGAATGATAGCTCTCAATCGGCCACGGACCTTTATATTTATAGGGTGGGGAGGTCTTGCCCCGCAAGGAATCCTTTTACAATTTGGAAATGACTAGGACTCCTAATTCTACTCCAACTCGGAGTAAACCGGTCAGACCGGATAGAGAAACCGGTCAGACGGGTTTCGGCCATTGCCAGATCAACGGCCGCTCGACGACGGTGGGGGCCTCCTATGGAGGCCACGGCTGCGCGGCGGCGGCGGCGGAGAGCTCCCATGGAGTCTGCGTGCCAATTGCGGAGGGGTGGTGGTGGACGGAATAATATAAACCGTTAGATCTTTATCATATCCGATATCCGACGATGTATATTCTTCTCTTTTTTTAGATTAACGAAGTAATATAGACCGTTATATCTTCATAAAATCCGATGGCGTATATTCTTTGTTTTCTTTAGATTAATGGAATAATATGGACCGTTAGATCTTTATAAAATGTGACGGTATATATTTTTCTCTTTTTTGAATTAACGAAATAATATTGACAGTTAGATCTTCATAAAATCCGACGGTATTTATTCTTCTCTTTTTTAGATTAACGTGGGAATTTCTTGACCCTTTCGGCGAATGTGGTGACTCCTTTTAACATTATTATATTAATATGTGTACTTGTGTCTACCTGGATTCTTAAAATCAAAGTGAAAATGAACCTAGACCAATTATTATCCATATCTCACAGTCCTAGCCACTCATGCATGGACGGAGGATGGTATTAACTATTAACCGGAAAAACAATGACATGTAATGGGCCATGGCCCACACGGACCAACATGTGGCTCCGCCCCCTGACAATAACTCCACATGCCCGTCGATGTGGGCTAGCGGGCCTCCAAGAGACAAGAGTCCACAATAATTCTACATGGCAGAGTTTAACGCACGCGACACACGTGAAAGTGTCAGACAAGTTCAACTGTGTTGGCCTTTTGGGTTACCCAGATCTTGTTTAATAAGCCGAAGTTGAATTAACCACTATGGCCATGTTTAGATTCCTGGTGTTAGTGTTAGTGGTAGTTTTTATCCCCTCCAACTAACACATAACAAACTAACACCATCCGTGTTTGGATCCCTGTGTTAGTTTGTGTTAGTTTGCACTTTTTTAGATCCTGTATGGAGAGAGAGGGGCAAGTGGAGTAAATCGGGTGGGACCCATCAAAACTAACACAATTACCACTTCTGGGAGATGTTAGTATTTTTGAGGGTGTTAGTTCCAATTAACACCAAACTAACACACATGTTTGGCTCTAAAGTGCTAGTTTTGTGTTATTTGAATCCAAACAAACACTAACACTTGGACCAACACATGACCTATATTATGTACCTGAATATTATTTAAGTATGGTGTGTTAACCAAATAGCCACTGCGCAACTCCCAATTAAAAAAAGTATGGGATCTTTGAGAGCGAAAGCAATTAACAAAACCAAGGAAGCAGCTGGATCACACTGGCATGTTTGGATTGGCTAAAGTGGTAGTGCTAAAGTTTAGCACATGTTGACGCTTTTTTGGTCAACATACGAGCGCCGGATCACGCAGCACCAGAAACTTGCACTCGCCGCAGCCTCGGCCCAAACCGGTCAGACCGGTTTGGAAATCCGGTCAGGCCGGTTTCGCTAGGGCTTCGGTGAAAGCCTAGAATCACCACCTCGGGAGGGACCCCGTCGGAGATGGCGCGTCTAGGGTTGCTCTGAGATCGGTCAGGCCACTCAGAACCTCCTTGAACGCCGTCGAGACAAACAAGGAAAGCAAAGGGATTGGAAAAGCTAGGGTTTGAAGATAAAAGTAGAAAATAGTATTTGATCGATTGGATGATAACTCTCAACCGGCCATGGCCCTTTATATTTATAGGGTGGGGAGGTCTTGCCCCGCAAGGAATCCTTTTACAATTTGGAAACGACTAGGACTCCTAATTCTACTCCAACTCGGAGTAAAACCGGTCAGACCGGATAGAGAAACCGGTCAGACCGGTTTCGGCCATTGCCAGATCGGCTACAGTGAAACCGGTCTGACCGTTTTCCAGAACCGGTCTGACCGGTTGCCCCCGACCTGATAGGCAACTGCCAATTTTGGGTGCGAACATATGCCCCCTGTTTTCTAGTAAATTTTATACACTAGAAAATATGCTAAGGTCGATGTCACAAAATTCACCGGCCATTTTATTCTAAGGGCGATTTTCAATCATAAATCGGCCATATCCTATCAAGCACTTTGCCAAACACTCGGATAAAATTTCTTCAAGTATCTCCCATTGAGAGCTCTAGGCAGCTGCCGTCCTTGCAAGGTCTCTACCATATATGAATTTCCTGAACAAACCTTTACAATCACCACTTGCCAAACTTGTTGCTTTTCAATCCAATTTTAGATCTTCATAAAATCCGACGGTATTTATTCTTCTCTTTTTTAGATTAACGTGGGAATTTCTTGACCCTTTCGGCGAATGTGGTGACTCCTTTTAACATTATTATATTAATATAATAAGTTCACTTTCTTGTTGTATGCTCTCGCCACTCGCCTCTTATCTTTTTCAATCTCTTCTAAAGCTTCCAAACGCTTGTTGGTCACTTCATCAATATTATCCATCATCAAAGTATAATATGTATCAACATCACTGTTGTGGTTGCACATTCTCCAAATTCATCTTATTATGGAGATGAATTGAGAAGTTTAATACCATAGGAATTGACAAATTCACGCACCTCTTTGGATATGAATGAAGTCCCTTGATCCGTAGTCAAAGTTTGTGGAATACCAAACCTATGTATAATATGTTCTCTAATAAACTCAATCACCTCTCTATGTGTCATATTCTTCAAAGGAACTGCTTCCGTCCATTTGGTAAAATAATTAGTTGCCACAATCACAAAACAATGACCCTTTGACGAAGGAGGATGAATCTTGCCAGGATGTGTATAAGAGACAGCGGACAGCTGCGCGGTGGAGGCGGCGGCGCACGGTCACGCGGCGACGGCGAGGACTCCCGCGGCGGCCACGAACGGCTGCGCGGCGGGGATAGAGAGCTCCCACAGTGGCCGCAGACGGCCGCTCGACGACGGTGGGGGCCTCCTACGGTGGCCACGGCTGCGCGGCGGCGGCGGCGGAGAGCTCCCATGGAGTCTGCGTGCCAATTGCGGAGGGGTGGTGGTGGACGGAATAATATAAACCGTTAGATCTTCATCATAGCCGATATCCGACGATGTATTCTTCTCTTTTTTTAGATTAACGAAGTAATATAGACCGTTATAATAGAAACAAGCTCGCCTAAGGAGCCACTTCATCTTGGGGGCCGATTGATGAGTACCACAAATTCCTTCATGAACATCTGCCATAGCCAACTTGGTCAGGACTCAAACATTTTAGAAACAAACCATCAATAGTCCGATGATATAATTCATCACCATCAAGAATAAATTTAAGAGCCCACCGTCGGATTTTTCTGTCAACTGAATTGCTAGGATTTTGCAAATAATCCACCAAAGGCTTCCTCCAATCATCTACTTCGTCTCTATTAAAAACAGCGGCCGAAATAGACCCGGTCTTGGGATACCGGTCAGACCGGTTCTCCGAAGCGGTCAGACCGGAAAAACCGGTGAGACCGGTCTGAGGAAGCGGTGCGACCGGTTCCTCCAGAACAGAACACTCGGTTTCTAAAAACAATGGTCTTTGTTCTTGAAAATTTCTTTTCCATTATAACTAGATGCTTGCTGAGGCAGAGCATTCGCCTTTGGATTTCTTTCTCGTGGTATATGACGAATTACAAACTCATTTAAGCAAGATATAATATCGAAGCATCTATCAAGATAGGCATTCAAAAATCCATCTAAGCATTGACATACCTTAGAAACTTGCTGTACCACCAGCAAAGAATCACCATAAGCTTCTACATGTTTTACTCCCATGTCATGCAAAATTTCCAATCCGAATAGAAGAGCCTCATACTCGACTTGGTTATTAGTACATTCATGATCTAATCGGTTAAGTGCTTCAAAAACAGCCCCATGTGGAGAAGTAATAACAATTCTAATACCACAACCACTTTTGCAAACCTATCCATCAAAATACAATTTCCATGGAGTAAAAGTAACATAACCGACACTTAAATCAAGTTGCTTATCTACTCTATGTTCAACAATAAAGTCGGCTACTATTTGACCCTTCATTGAAGTTAATGGCTCACAATGCAAATCATATTCAACTAAAGCATAAGCCCATTTGCCGACTCTACCACTTAAAATTGGTTTGTGCAACATGTATTTGATTATGTCAGTTTGACATGCTACTACACAAGTACTTGGCAAAAGATAATGCCTCAACTTGGTACAAGTATGATATAATGATAAACATAGTTTTTCAATAAAGGTATACCTTGTTTCGGCATCCAATAATCTTCTACTCTCATATGAAACCACATGTTCCTTTCCTTCGGTTTCTTGAGTCAAAACACCTCCAATGACATCTTTCTCAGCCGCCACATACAACTTGAATGGAACCCCACTCTTGGGCGCTTGAAGGACGGGTGGCGAAGATAAATATCGCTTGATCTCATCAAATGCCTCTTGTTGTTTTGCCCCCCAAGTGAAATCAATGTCATTCTTCAACCGAAGTAAAGGAGTAAAGGCATTCACCTTCCCGGACAAATTACAAATGAATCTTCTCAAGTAATTAACTTTGCCCAAAAACTTTTGCAAATCTTTCTTGCAAGTAGGAGCCTTCACATTGTTAATAGCTTCAATCTTTTTAGGATCTATCTCTATGCCCTTTTCATGCACAATAAATCCCAAGAACTTTCCAGCCGATACACCAAAAGCACATTTGAGTGGATTCATCTTCAAATTATATCGACGCATTCTTTCAAATGCAAGCCTTAAATCAGCCAAATGAGAATCTACTCCAGCCGATTTGACGTAGCGTTTCGTTTGTATGTGCGAAAGATTGTCCAAAAATTGATTAATTAGGCTCAAAATGTTCGTCTCGCAGAGTACAACAAAACTGTGTAATTAGTTTTTGATTTCATCTACATTTAATACTCCATACATGTTGTGACGGGGAATCTTCTTTTTGCATAGTAAATTTGGGAGGTGAATTTGGGATCTAAACAAGGCCCAACAAAACCCGGACATAGAAAGGCCGTTTTGGCTATATCCTCTTCGGCCATAAATATTTGATTATAACCAGCATTACCATCAAGAAAGCTAAGAATTCTATGTCCAGATGCAGCATTAACAAGAAAATCGGCTATAGCCATAGGATATTCATCTTTAGGAGTAGCTCTATTGAGATCTCTAAAATCAATGCAAACACGAAGCTGTTTTGTTCCTTTCTTTTCAACAGGCACAATATTAGAGATCCAATTAGCATATCGACAAGGCCTAATAAATTTAGCATCTAGCAACCGATTGATTTCTTCTTTCACTCGGTCATAAATATCGGGATTAAAGTTTCTGCGAGATTGTTTAAAAGGCTTAAAACAAGGTTTAATGGGTAAACGATGTTCAACTAAATCACGACTTAAACCAGACATTTCATTGTAGCTCCATGCAAAACAATCAACATACTCCTTTAATAACTTCATTAACTTGGATTTAAACAAAGGATCAAGATTCTTGTTTACAAATGTCGGCCTAGGTATAGTACCATCACTAATATCTAGGATCAAGATTCTTGTTTACAAATGTCGGCCTAGGTATAGTACCATCACCAATATCTACCTCCTCTAGAGGATCAGCCGACGTAAACCCTTGTCCTAACTTGCTTAAATCATCAAAATCTTCAATGGCCTCACACATATCGTTCTTATAAGCCCACATATCCCCTGCACGGTGTATGCCCACAGAAGGGAATGTAGTAGACTACATCGGTAATGTAAGATTCCAAAACCTAGAGGCCTCTCCGTATAATAGTCAATGGTACAACCGTATAATAGTCAATGGTACAACTTTTTTTGCATGAGTCCAATCACGACCAAGGATTAAACTGTAGTTACCTTGTATCTCAGCGACGAAGAATGCCGTAGCCAAAGTCTTGCTTCCAATAGTGAGCTCCATAGAAGCAACTCCCTTGGCGCCCATAGGTTCACCTCCTCCAACGCCGCTGATGGTCATGTTGGTCTTGATCAATTCCTCATCTAAACCTACCAACTTCTTGAACAGAGAATACGGCATCAAGTTAACTATCGCCCCTCCATCCACTAGCATGCGAGAGATAGGCTTCCCATTGATATGACCCTTCATGTACAAAGCCTTCAGATGACTTTCAGTAGCTTTAGGCTTCTGGAAAATAGCTTCCTTTGGCCCAAAATCAAGATGAGCGATGCTTTCCTCTGATAACACATAACCATCCATAGACATATAAATTACGTTAAGCTCAAAATTTGTATGCTCAGGCATGCGCTCAGGAGAAGAACCATAATCAACAAGCTCTTCATCGTCCTCTGAAGCAGATACCGATGATAACTTGCCATCACAAACTATAAGAGTGGGAGAAGAAAAACCAGGCGACACATCGGGCAAAGCGGTCTGACCGTTTTCGGCAATCGGTCTGACTGACTCCCCAACCGGTCTGACTGACTCCCCAACCGGTCTGACCGGTTCTGTCTGGGAGCTGGTCTTGGCTCTCCATTCTTTCCCTTGTGGAATCATAGGCCTGTACTTATTGAATGCCTCGTCTCTTTCCTTCATCTCCTGAAACCTCAAGCGCTGAAGCTTCCTCCTTTGAGTACGAGATAAACCGGGAGGACACCATCTTGGCAAGAAGTACTTGGAATTAGAACTACTTCCACTGGCCTCATGATCATTATCAGAAACAGATCCCTTCTGAATAGGTGTCTCAACCTTATTGTCTATGACAATCGGTCATTTGCCACCGTCTCCAAGGGGAACGTTCATCAACCCAATCCGAATAACATCTTGATTTGTAGTCCTCTCTGGGCTAATATCCATCTTATGCACCTCCTCCCTCTGTTTTGGCTTGTAAACTTGCTTCATAGGAGATGCTGCCGATTTCCTAGGGAAACCGGTCTGACCGGTTTGTGAAACCGGTCTGACCGGTTGGGTCTGGTGACCCTGACCAGATTGGCGAAGTGCCAAACGGTCCTGTCCAGACCTTGAGATTCTCCCCAATACTGGCCTTCGTGGTTCTCCCCATCCATGT
This sequence comes from Echinochloa crus-galli, assembly GCA_900205405.1. Lineage (NCBI taxonomy): Eukaryota > Viridiplantae > Streptophyta > Magnoliopsida > Poales > Poaceae > Echinochloa > Echinochloa crus-galli. The sequence continues at coordinate 262,817 of OAMR01000828.1, read as the reverse complement.
TGGAAAGACTGCTGATACGGCACCCACATCACTCCATTATTATCACAAATTGGACGAGGTGGATATGAACTCGATGCCTCCCATCGCGGAGCAAAATTCCTCTTTGGCTGAGAACATTCTTCTTGGTGTGGAGGCACTCTCATTCTTTTTTTTACTGGTCGATCACTTGTAACGGCCTTTTGCTTGGAGTACTTGTCAAATAGCATATCAAAGGTAACCTTTGGCCTAAGAGTGCTCCCCTGATTCTTTGCAACATTGAGCTTCCAGTTTCCAATCTCCGGACGACTTGGTTTGATAATCTTTGGACGGCTCTGGGGAAAACCGGTCTGACCGCTTTCCCTAACCGGTCTGACCGGGTTGTCCTGTACAGGCTCAAACGGTCTCTGCTCGGCGGGAACGAACGACCCTTGCCCCCAATGTCCAGAGGCTCTCATAGTAACTTTGAATGTCTCCCTGCCATCTGGAGTTGTCTCACATGCAACTTCTCGAGTCAACTCTTTTCCCCTCAAATCAGATTTTGCTTCACCAATCACAACATTCTTCCCTCTGGTTGCTTCGGCTTGATGCGGCCGAACCAAGACCTTAGGCTACTGCGGCCACGGCCCTTTATATTTATAGGGTGGGGAGGTCTTGCCCCGCAAGGAATTCCATTACAATCGACCTTCATTTATGGCCGATTGAACCTGTCGACGAAACACATTGCAATCATTAGTGGCATGAGAATAAGTATTATGAAACTTGCAATTTGCACGCCTTTTCAACTCGTCAAGTGGAGGCAATTTATGAGATAATTTAATATTTCCAGACTTAAGCAATTCATCAAAGATACGATCGCACTTGGAAACATCAAATGTAAACTTAACTTCTTCTTGCAGACCTTTGCTAGCCGGCTTAAGTGATGTACAGGAATAAGTTTTTTCTTTAGAGGGCCATACAAATTCAGCAGTAAGTACTTCTTTATCACTATTACTTGAATTATCAGACTCATAATCAATCATATGAACATTGGAACGACGTGATCTAGAAGTATCTCTTTCTTTTTCCTTATTCATTCGGTTTTCAACAACTAAAGCTCTAATTTGAACTTGTGCAACCGAAAGAAAATCAGAACACTCTATTCTATCTTAATAGATGACCTTGAACCTTTTAAATAAATATCAGCAAGGTCCATCTCAGTGATTGACAAATTGAAACAACGGTTCTTAGTTTCTTTAAATCTCTTAATGTAAGCAGAAACCGTTTCATCTCTACTTTGCCTAACCGATGTCAAGTCCGTCAATTTCAATTGCAAGCTCCCACTATAAAAGTGATCATGAAATTAAAGCTCTAACATATCCCAAGATATAATAGAACCAGGAGCAAGCGAAGAAAACCAAGCAAAAGCGGTACCAGTCAAAGATAAAGAGAATAAACGCACTTTGAGAGCATTATATGTACCCGCTTCTCCCAGTTGAGCTATGTATTGACTGATATGTTCCCACATGGTTCGGTCATCATCTCCACTAAATTTAATTAAATTAGGCAATCGCCAACCGCGTGGAAGAGGAAAATTATCAAACTCAGCATCATATGGTTTTTGATACAAATTTGTGTTACCAATATCAACACCAAGTTTAGTTTTTACCACATTAGCCAAATCTTCTCTAAATTTGTTAAACTCAACCCAGTTTGGATTATTTGACTGCTGTGGTTGCACATTTTCCAAATTCATCTTATTTAAGTAGGGAGCAATCTTAGCTTGAGCTAGCCTATAACTTTCAAACACATCAGCAGGTATAACATTTCTTTGAGCAGATGTGTTAATTGTTGTACTAAATTGAGGCTTAGCAGTACCCAAAGTATTAGTGTGAGCATAAACCATTGAATCAGGCAAAACAGAAAGCGGCATAGGTTGCTCATGCACTAATTCAAGCGCATTGGTCAGACTGGTCTGACCGGTTCCCTGATCCGGTCTGACCGGTTTGGCCACGTTTGGCCCAGTCGATTGGAACGGCGGGGATTGACCAATGGCAATTTCAGGTGGAATACCATATATATATTTTTCAGTGTTAACATTAGGTATGGGTGACAAGTTAGGAAAAACTACCCCACTAGCATTAATTTTAGGAACGCTACTACTAGTTTCATTATTATTAAGGCAAGCAGCAGTACTATCTTTCTCAAGATTCTCTAATCATTCTAAATGAGCAATATATGAGGCGAGTAATTCATCACTTTCTACACTATTTTTAGGAACTGTAGTAGGAGTTTTTTGTGATTTACTTACAGTGGGTATTACCTCAACTTGATTGTCTTTTAACTTGATCGCCGATAGCTCAAATTCTTTCAATCTTGCCACCTTACCATGACGATCTTTCTTGACGCCAGCCAAAAATTGTGTCTTCATGTAATCTTGTAGTGCCTCAAATTTCTTCTGCTCCTCCGGAGTAAGATCTTCCAATGAAGCCGTGATGATGTTATCCATATCAAGATCACATCGAGATCCCATCTTGCCTGGAGCTTAGATTAAACGGTCTTTGAAAACCAAATCTTCTATAGTCCCCAGCGGAGTCGTCAAAAGTATGTTGACGCTTTTCTGGTCAACACACACGAACGCCGGATCGCGCAGCACCAGAAACTTGCACTTGCCGCAGCCTCAGCCCAAACCGGTCAGACCGGTTTAGGGATCCGGTCAGACCGGATTTGCTAGGGTTGCCGTGCGTCGCATCCGGCGGGATCAGGTGCAGAGACGGCGGGAAGTAGGTCTCATTGTTGTGTTTATAATACGGTACGGTTATTGCTCCTCGATCTACAGTCTCTTCAAATAAGATATCCTATGTCAAACTCTGATGTCAATGACCATCATTATTGAGTCCAAATGGGCGGCCATGTGGCTGGTAGAGACCAATAAATCCGCTACAGTATATCTCTGACTAATAATAAATATAATTATACAAAAAAACTGTAATGTTTATAAAAATCAATACACAGTTCGGTGATAGTATGTCGTAATTTTGTTAAAAAAACTCGTGACATTTCTTAAAAAATCACATAGTTCTCGCGTCGCTTGCATCTTCATCATCGACATGTTGTCATTCCCAGATACGGTGTCTACTGAAGATCTCACATTTATCGTGCTCCTCATCGGATGCAAAATTGGCAACATCCATGGCTCTTGTGCACACCTTCACTCATAAAGTCCCCTTCACTCCCCGCAATACACGGGCATTAATCCGACAGTAGTAACTCGTCTCGTCTAAGAGTCGTGTTCCTCATCGGAAGAAGAATCGACGACGCCCATGCCGAGGGGTGGTGGTGGACGGAATAATATAAACCGTTAGATCTTTATCATATCCGATATCCGACGATGTATATTCTTCTCTTTTTTTAGATTAACGAAGTAATATAAACCGTTAGATCTTCATAAAATCCGATGGCGTATATTCTTTGTTTTCTTTAGATTAATGGAATAATATGGACCGTTAGATCTTTATAAAATGTGACGGTATATATTTTTCTCTTTTTTGAATTAACGAAATAATATTGACAGTTAGATCTTCATAAAATCCGACGGTATTTATTCTTCTCTTTTTTAGATTAACGTGGGAATTTCTTGACCCTTTCGGCGAATGTGGTGACTCCTTTTAACATTATTATATTAATATGTGTACTTGT
>OAMR01000828.1:234825-257406 GCA_900205405.1 Echinochloa crus-galli | reverse complement strand
CCTGTCTCTTATACACATCTAGATGTGTATAAGAGACAGGTATTAGTGTGAGCATAAACCATTGGATCAGGCAAAACAGAGAGCGGCATAGGTTGCTCGTGCACTAATTCAAGCGCATTGGTCAGACCGGTCTGACCGGTTCCCTGATCCGATCTGACCGGTTTGGCCATGTTTGGCCCGGTCGGTTGGAACGGCAGGGATTGACCAATGGCAACTTCAGGTGGCATACCATACATATATTTTTCAGTGTTAACATTGGGTATGGGTGACAAGCTAGGAAAAACTCCCCCACTAGCATTAATTTTAGGAACGCTACTACTAGTTTCATTATTGTTAAGGAAGCAAGCAGTACTATCTTTCTCAAGATCTCTAATCATTCTAAACGAGCAATATATGAGGCGAGCAATTCATCACTTTCTACACTATTTTTAGGAACTGTAGTAGAGGAGTTTTTTGTGATTTACTTACAGTGGGTATTACCTCAACTTGATTGTCGTTTAACTTGATCGCCGATAGCTCAAATTCTTTCAATCTTGCACCTTGCCATGACGATCTTTCTTGACGCCAGCCAAAAATTGTGTCTTCATGTAATCTTGTAGCGCCTCAAATTTCTTCTGCTCCTCCGGAGTAAGATCTTCCAATGAAGCCGTGATGATGTTATCCATATCAAGATCACATCGAGATCCCATCTTGCCTGGAGCTTAGATTGAACGGTCTTTGAAAACCAAATCTTCTATAGTCCCCAGCGGAGTCGTCAAAAGTATGTTGACGCTTTTCTGGTCAACACACACGAGCGCCGGATCGCGCAGCACCAGAAACTTGCACTTGCCGCAGCCTCAGCCCAAACCGGTCAGACCGGTTTAGGGATCCGGTCAGACCGGATTTGCTAGGGTTGCCGTGCGTCGCATCCGGCGGGATCAGGTGCAGCGACGGCGGGAAGTAGGTCTCGTCGCCCATGCCCGACGCCACGACGGCCTTCGCCATGAACTCGACGGCGTCGTCCCCAAAGCAGCCGCCCAGCTTGAGGTGCTCGATGAACTTTGGGATGGGCGTCCGTAGCCGCGGCGGTGGTTGCAGGCAGGAGAAGTCTACGAGGCTGATGCTGGTGGCGGCGGCGGCGCGTCGGCGATGGGCGTAAAGAAGCAGGATTGAGCATAGAGGGACGAGGTACATTGCGGCATGGCGGTCGGAGGCGAAAATGGTGACCTCGGCAAGGAGGCAGACGAGGAGGGTGACCACGCTAAGGGCTCGGTGGATGACCACGAGGAGGTAATCTTTGTGAGATACGTCCATGGTCCTTTGAAATCGCTGTGGCTGTGCATAACGGAGCTTGTTGTGTTTATAATACGGTACGGTTATTGCTCCTCGATCTACAGTCTCTTCAAATAAGATATCCTATGTCAAACTCTGATGTCAATGACCATCATTATTGAGTCCAAATGGGCGGCCATGTGGCTGGTAGAGACCAATAAATCCGCTACAGTATATCTCTGACTAATAATAAATATAATTATACAAAAAACTGTTATGTTTATAAAAATCAATACACAGTTCGGTGATACATTGTAATTTTCTTAAAAAAAAACTCGTGAAAAAAAACTCGTGACATTTCTTAAAAAATCACATAGTTCTCGCGTCGCTTGCATCTTCATCATCGACATGTTGTCATTCCCAGATACGGTGTCTACTGAAGATCTCACATTTATCGTGCTCCTCATCGGATGCAAAATTGGCAACATCCATGGCTCTTGTGCACACCTTCACTCATAAAGTCCCCTTCACTCCCCGCAATACACGGGCATTAATCCGACAGTAGTAACTCGTCTCGTCTAAGAGTCGTGTTCCTCATCGGAAGAAGAATCGACGACGCCCATGGCTCCTACGTACCTATACTGACGAAGTCCCCTATACCTTAGCAACGCACTGATATATTTGTTATAATTTTTAATTTTCTGAAAGTGTTTCAACTCTGAATTTTGGAAGGGAGAAATTTCGCAAAAAAAAAGGGATTTTATGGCACGTTTGCCGTGCGCCTACCAGCTGGCGCACGGCAAAGAGGCAGCGTTTGCCATGCGCCAGCCCACAGCAAACGCGGTCTGTTTGCCGTGCGCCAGCTGGCAGGCGCACGGCAAACGCTTCCGTCCCCGCGCCGTCTCCGTCCACCGTCATGCCGTCACCGCCACCATCCCCGCGTGTAACAATGTCGATCTTGTGGGACAAACTGGTCTGCCAGTTTTCCAAGAAGGTCAAACCAGTTTGGCCATGTAGCCAATCTGACAATACAACCCCTTTCGTAACACTAATTATCGTTGTTCCTTCATCTCTATGGCGGATGAAGACATTCTGAGTGGCCTGCTGACCTCACAGTATCCCTATGTGCGCTGGCCTTGACGGTCCCTCCCCAGTCGGTGTTCTTAATTAGGTTTTCACAGCAGCACTGAATAATCAGGTCTGATTGATTGGTTTCTACGCTGATGTGCCATAAGGCAATTCCATTGCTTGTGTGCTAGCCTAGCACGCGTGTTGATCGAGCCGAGGAGCTCACTACCAGAAAACGGTAGTTTGCCGTGCGCCGGACTGTTTGCCGTGCGCTAAATATCGCGCGCACGGCAAACACCACATTTGCCGTGCGCCTACAAGGCAACACACGGCAAAGACTCGACGCACGGCAGAAGGGCTGTTTGCCGTGCGTCAAATATAAAGCGCACGACAAAACTAATCTTTGCCGTGCGCAGCGCACGGCAACCTCATGGAACCCATCCACGAACGGCCGGCCGGTGACGGCGGCAACGGCCGTTTCTGTTTGCCGTGCAAGAACCGTGAGGCTAACCCGAGAGGAATACGTGCAGGTGAATTGGTTTAATTCTCGATTTGAAGATATAGATTAATATGATATTCTTACCTGTCGTTGGCTTGATGACGTGTAGATGCCCGTGAAATGGTGTCGTAACGATACCTATTGCTAGGAGCAAATCGTCAATAAGTGGTTCACGCCGGAGTGAATCCAGAAGCACGAGCAAGGCCGACAAAAGCGGTTGTTGAAGCGATATCCTTCCCACCATCAACGCAACCTAACAAACGAGCAATACAGGGCACCACAGGGCTACATGGGTATGGAGATTCATTTCTGTGTTGTAACGTTCAATTTTGCATAATTTGTAATCAACTTAATATTTTTGGCAGTCCAACGCACAAGGAGGCGTTGGGTGCAGCGAGTTCATGGGATGGGTCTTGTCGCACAATGCCAAGGCCACGTCGTCCGAGGCCACCCACAACCCCCAGGACCTACCCGAGGCGTACAACAACCCCTCCATCCACGACCACATGAACGTGTACCTGGAGATGGGTAGGCAGATCCATGGGCTAGAGTGGGATCCGAGCCGTGCGCCGCTTGATGGAGAGGTGATCATGAGGGTTGGGCAAGAAAAGAAGCATGGCCGCTACTATATTGCCGACAGCATGGTAGACACGGCTACTACTCCCACTCTCGTGGCCCGCGACTACTCCCACTCTCGCGGCCCTCCGAGCCAGGATGAACTATGGTCTCGACGAACGATTGTGAACTCGTTTATGTACTCGTGAATAAATTCGGAACTTGTTCATGTCTAGTTTGTGTATTTATGGATTTAATGATGGTTATTGTGCTATATATATAATGCCTGTGATGTTTTATATGATATATGTATAATGCCTGTGAAATTTGGTTGATGGGGACCTTTTAAAGCAAAAAAAAAGGGATTTTATGGCACGTTTGCCGTGCGCCTACCAGCTGGCGCACGGCAAAGAGGCAGCGTTTGCCATGCGCCAGCCCACAGCAAACGCGGTCTGTTTGCCGTGCGCCAGCTGGCAGGCGCACGGCAAACGCTTCCGTCCCCGCGCCGTCTCCGTCCACCGTCATGCCGTCACCGCCACCGTCCCCGCGCCGTGAGCACTTTACTTTGCCGTGTGCCCATCACGACGCACGGCAAAGATTGTTTGTCGTGCGCGCGATATAAAGCGCACGACAAAGGAGCCTTTGCCGTGCGCATGGGCAAAATACGCACGGCAAAACCTTTGCCGTGCGCTTTTGGGCCTTTGCCGTGCGCCGCAGTCGCACGGCAAACTGCCTGCCTCCGGTAGTGGAGGGAGAAGGGGTGGGTGAACCCTAATGTCGATCCTGGGAAAAATATAAGAATCTTCTGTGTATCAGAACCATATAAAGTCAATGTAGGTATTATTTGCTGCAAGACAGATAGGAGATCTATTATTTGGGCCCAACTTTTTAAAATATCCAACCTGGTTTCGCTGGTTGAAATTATATATATTAGTCTCTATAATATTAATTTGTTAGTATATATTTCTGAGATATGTGCTGCCCACTGGTATATTTAATTTGTATCTGATTTTTATTTAGTGTTTCATGGGGTCATGTCATTTTAATTTGAAAATTGATATTTCATAGAATTATATAGGAGATCGAGGTAGAAGTACTATTACTCATCCTAGTGCCTGGTGGGCAAGTAGATGGTTGTTTATGTTGTCATGTACGTGGGACCATAAATAAAAAGTAGTGGGTGTTTGCTACCGACAGATAAAACTGGGCCAGGTTTCGGTTTTTAGATGTTACTACTCTGTTCCAAAATGTAGGTAGATCATTTTGGCTTTTCTAGATTCGTAGTTTTTGTTATGTATCTAGGTATACATTAATTATGTCTAGAATCATAGCAAAAGCCGTATCTAGAAAAGCCAAAATGACCTACTTTTTGAACGGTGGGAGTACTATATATGTTAGTCTCTATGGAACTAAAAGTTTAAGTATATATACCATATTATATACACTTCCTGCTAGTCAGGGAAAAATGCTACAAAAAGTTATTACTGCTCTGTATATATAACTGTTTCTCGTATAGTTGTGTATGTGTACAGGTGTGTTGATAATTTGTTGAACGTAAAATCTTACAACTTTTCTATGCTGCTTATTGTCCTAGACTGAATCTGGTACAGTTGCTTACCGGCCAACTCTAATGGGTCAGTGTGCATGAGTGTAACGAATATGAGGTTTCATCAGCTATTACTAAGAGCAACTCCAACAGATCCTTTTTTCCTTTCTCTTTATTTTTGCTATAGGGGAATCCCCTTTCAGATTTTTTTATGATATTGGGGAGATGGTCTCCAGCAGATCTTAGTAATATATTTTTATTTCCCTGACATACGGGAACCACGTGTCAGCCACTAATATATTTTTACTTTTATTTTTTCTTTTCCCCTGTCCTTCTACATCGCGTGACCGGCAAGACGGGCCGTGGCCGGCGTGAGCGGCAAGTCGACACGGGGCGGCACGGGCGTTGGCGAGGCGACGCGATCGGCGGAGGCGAGGCGAGGCCGGTGGGCGGCGGAGGCAGCGCGGGCGTCGGCACGGCAAGGCGTCACGCGTCCAGTGGGCAGCGGAGGCGACGCGAACGTTCAAGGCGGCGCTCGGCCGACGGGCAGCAGAGCGGCGCGCGGCCGGCGAGCGGCGTAGGGGTCGAGGTGGGCGGCTTCACGCAGCGACGCAGGCAGGATCGTGGGCGGCGGCGCGCGGTGGGCAATCGGCGTAGGGCGCTGAGGCGGCCGGTGGCACGCAGCGGTGCGGCCAGAGCGTGGGCGGCGGCGCGCACCACGCGGGCGGGTGGCGTGTGGCGGCACGCGGTTGCACGCAGCGCTCGAGCGCAGAGCGACGAGAGCACATCGGGGGAGGAGAGAAATTAAGATGGAAAGGGGATTGAGAAAAATTGGATGGTGATCGAGAAAAGAAAGGGGAGAGGGAGGAGGATAAAGGGGATTGGGAAAAAATATAGGGAAAGGGGGTTGTGAAAGGAAATTTGTTGGAGCTGTGTTTTCCCTATCAATCCCCATTAACTAAGAATACAGAGGAATTGCTATTAGGGATCTGTTGGAGTTGTTCTAAGGCCCTATTAGTCGGTGACTTTGTATTCTCAATCCGCAACAAATAGGGACAAGGTTTTTGTTTTCTGCTATCAGAATAGCCTAAAATTGCTGTTCTCATAAGAAATTCGAGACCACCATATATCTGTCAAACGTACTATTGCTCGCAATAATCCTTTTTTATCACTAGACAAACATTTATCGGTTAATCTGAATTAGAAATAGGAGAATATAGAAAGCCTGCCAAAGAAGATCTGATATAAATCGAGCATTTTCGTGGACCGTGGAAGTATAAAAAGTTGTTAGGCCCATAGTTCACTTTTGCCCCTTGAACTGTCTCTCAAGTCCAACTTTGCTCCCTCTTCTCTTTTCCCAGTCCGGCCCAACTCCCTCTCCCCCTTTCTTTTTCTCGCGGCCCAGCTCACCCCACCGCCCCGCTTTCGGCCCAGCACGGCCCAGTCCGCCGCGCCCGCGCCTCCCCTCTCTCCTCTCACTGCCCCGCCGGGCCCACCCGTCAGTGACCCCCCCTCGCCTTTCCTTTCTTCCTCCCCCTCCCTTCCTTTCCCCAGCCGGTGATGGCGCGGCCGAGCGCGTCAGTAGCGGCCGGGCCCGCACGCCGAGGCAGCCCTTTCCCACGCTTACATAACCCGGTCCGCGCCCTCGTCCCGTTCCTCTCACCCCCAACCCTAGCGCCGCCGCCCCTCCACCAGCTTCGCCAGCGCCGCCGAGCACGCGCTCCGCCGCTGACCGTCGTCGTCGTCGTCGTTGCTCTGAGCACCTTCGCCCCGGCCCGTCCTTGGAGCCGCTTCGCCGCTCCACGAGGACCCCGCCAAGCTGCTCCGAGCCCTTCCCGCGCACCGGAGCACCATCGCCGGCAAGCACCGACGTCACCGACCGCCGCTCGCCGTCGACTCGTCGCTCCACCACCTCTCCGACCAATTCACTGCGCCTGGAGCATCGTTAGGAGGTAACGAGTCCGCCCAACCCCTCAATTTTGGCGCTGGAGCACCGTAGTTAGTTTCCCCGCGCTCGCCGTCGTCGGCCGACCGCCGGCCATCGTCGTCCGGTCGTTACACCACTCAATGCACAGCTTGTTCACCACGATTGCACTTGTGATCCTCCCCAGCAGCTCCAGAGCCAAAAAGCCGACCCAAAACCGAGCCAAAACTCACTCCCCGCACTTCACCGGAGTTCGCCTCCACCGCGCATCGTCGTCCGGAGGTGCTGAGTGCCGCAAGTTCATGGGATGGGTCAACCAATGCCTCTGATGCCCCAGATGATATTCTCTCCTCACTTGGCTATGACTCCGACAATTGGTGTTGTGAGTCACTTGACAACCTTGTTTCATTTCAATGAGTAGGGACATAGAGAACGTAGAGAATTAAACTCGCTTAGAGACCAAGGGAAAGTAGAGACTTGGAGAATTTAGATTCTAACTTAGAGACCTAGAGAAATTACATTATAACTAGACAACTTAGATTATAACTTAGAGAACTTGTATCACATGCAATTTACTCTTTTTTTGTAGAATCAATCGGCGGCATCGAATAATGACGAAATGTCGTCGGCCGTGTCACCAGGGTTGAACCCACATCAGCTGTTCTCACCTTTAATAATGCATATGCTTGCATATCTATAACCGTATCTTTTTCGAATTGTCCACATTTTTTGGACAACCCAAGGATGTGTAGATGTGTTTAGTTTTAATGGTCTGCTCTGATCTGGGACATAGATTTGACATCACCTCCCCATTATTCTCCGGATACGCAATCTCCTTGCCAGGACGTGTATTTGAAGAACAGCGGGAAGGTGCTACCGAAATTTTGTCTCAGATAGGAGCAGAGCAAGGAAACTAACCTCGTCTACACATCCTCAGGTGGGATTAGGACCTATCTTTACCTATTAGAGCATGATAGAAATCGTGTATATGCAATCGATTTTTACATCACTCGCTCATATGTTAAAGGATGGATAACCGTGAGTGGATGTACACAGGTTGGAGAAGTAAGCGTGACTGGAAAGATGAATTCATAAGCAAGGTCAATGATATCTTGAACAAGGCATTTGATAAATGACAGCGTAAAGCGTCGTGTCCCTGTAGAAAGTGTGAAAACAAGATAGACCAACCTCAGCTCCAAATGGGTCAACACATTTGCACCAATGGGTTTATGGCAAACTATACCCGATGGATCTGCCATGGTGAAGCCCATCGTGCGAAAGACGAGGTCATGAGGCAACGCATCGATGATTATGCTACTGAAGCCAGGTACGGAGACATGTTTCATGACTATCATCAAGCACACTTCGATATGTTTTCTTGTGCACAGAGACCACTTCACGAGCACAACGACGTGTGTCAACTGGATGCCATTAGATGCATAATGGCTCTAAAGTGTAAACTTGGCATCAGTCCAGGCGGCTTTGATGAAATGGTGGTAGTTTTTGGCAGCCTGCTTCCGAAAGGTACAATCTGCCACGCAACATGTATGACGCACAGAAGATGCTTCGTGTACTTAAGATGCCATACGAGCCGATAGAGCCGATAGATGCTTGTATGAATGGATGCATCTTGTTTCGGAAAGACCATGTAGATGCAAAGTACTGATCCTCTAGGTACCTGGAGGTAGATTCCGGTGATGGTCATAAGAGGCAACTCTCCATCCTAGTGAAAATCTTATGTTACCTTCCATTCATACCAAGGATCCAACAGATTTACATAACTTGGGAACACATAGTCGACAAGTGGTTCACACCAAAGCGGCAGGCGAAGCACGATGCTGGCCAAGAGAAGCGCTTGTTGATGCAATACCCATCACACCATCAAGGCAACCTTATGAAGATTTATTTCTGTGTTCTAACGTTCAATTATGCGTAATTTGTAATCAACTTGCTTTTTTTCACAGTCCAACACACATGGAGGTGCTGAGTGCCGCAAGTTCATGGGATGGGTCTTGTCGCACAAGGCCAAGGCCATGTCATCTGAGGCCACCTACAACACTGTGGACCCGTCCGAGGCGTACAGAAACCCCTCCATCCACGTCCGCATCAATGTGTACACGGAGACGGGAACGTAGGTCGATGGGCCAGAGTGGGATCCGAGCCGTGCGTTGCTTGATGGAGAGGTGATCATGAGGGTTGGACAAGGAAAGAAGCATGGCCGATACTATATTGGCGACAACATTTTAGACACGGCCAGTACTCCCACTCTCGCGGCCCTCCGAGCAAGGAGCACGAGCAGTAGCCCTCCAATACTCTCACGGCCGTCTGCGACACAGCTCCAAGTGGATTGAATTCAGGTAATTTCTGATTTATTCATCGTTACTCAATTTCTACATAGGTTTCCTTTGCATTGTAACAATGAGATGAACAATTGTAGGCCCGACTGGATGTGGAAGTAGCGGCACACCTGGTGGCCTTAGCCCAGGTTGAGCAGCGGGTGGCCCAGCACTTGGCTTTGCAGTAGCAGCTAATGCCCTAGCACATGCAGGCTTGCATGATAGCTTTTCAGATCGGTCAACCAATGCCTCTGATGCCCCAGATGATATTCTCTCCTCACTTGGCTATGACTCCGACAATTGGTGTTGTGAGTCACTTGACAACCTTGTTTCATTTCAATGAGTAGAGACATAGAGAACGTAGAGAATTAAACTCGCTTAGAGACCAAGGGAAAGTAGAGACTTGGAGAATTTAGATTATAACTTAGAGACCTAGAGAAATTACATTATAACTAGACAACTTAGATTATAACTTAGAGAACTTGTATCACATGCAATTTACTCTTTTTTTGTAGAATCAATCAGCGGCATCAATCAGCCGTGTCACCAGGGTTGAACCCACATCAGCTGTTCTCACCTTTAATAGGAGGCCCACCGCCCCCATTCGAGCCACCTCCTTCTCAGTGAGTTGTTTTTGAACTATGTGATGGATGCTCGTGTTTCTGAACTTGTGGATGGACATGAATAATGCTTGTCGATGAATTGTGGACTTGTGGATGAATTGTGGACTTGTTGATATACTCGGACACTCGTCGTTATCCAATTTGTGGTTTTATCTATATTTGTGGATTTGTTGATGGTTATTGTGATACATATATCATGCCTGTGATGATTAATATGACATATATATATGATGCCTATAAATTTTTGAATGAGCGGGGACTTTTAAACGTGAAAAACAAAAGAAACAGGAAAATTTTGGTCACTTTGTTGTGCGCCAAACAGCGGGGCGTACAATTAAGTGACAATTCCTGTGCACGCAATGGAACGTTTGCCGTACGCATATACAGGCTCACAACAAAGATGCCATAGTTTGTCGTGCGTCTGGTGGCCGGCGCATGGGAAACATGCCATTAATTGTCGTGCACCAGATTGGGTGCGCACGACAAACGCTAAATCTTTGTCGTGTGCCTAGAGCCACGGCGCACAACATAGGCCCTCATTGCGCCGTCAGCCCTGCGCCGTGACGCCGCTATGGCCTTTTTTTTTGCTGTGCACTGGCTTCGACGCACGGCAAAGATCTTTGTCGTGCGCCTGATATAAAGCGCACGACAAAGATCTGTTTGTCATGCAGCCTTTGCCGTGCGCATAGGTATAAAACACATGGTTAAGCCATTGCCGTGCGTTTTACTGGCTTCGTCATGTGTCTGGGACGCACGGAAAAGGCTTTCCGGTAGTGATTGTATCTAGATTGATAACAAAACATATAAATCTGAAAAAGACTAAAACGACTTATATGTTAGGACAGAGGAGTAAATAACAAGCAATAAATTCTCTAGTTATGTTTGTACTCAATGCCAAGACCACAATGCTATTCGAGGAATTCGCCAATTCCAATCTTGAACCATGATACAGGTCCCGAATTCGTAAACCCTGCGTCAAACTCTATAATACAAACCCTTTATTTCGATTTGGAAATATTTGGTTGAGTTACATATAATTTTTTTACGCTTCAAATTAATTTCATTCTATATAAACCGGTTCTTAAAAAATAGTCTAATTTAGTTGTACTAAATTTTTAAAATAACTAATTTATTTAATTGACTTAACTATACCATCAGCTAAATCTAGACCCATCCAAAATCCATCTAAACTGTCCCTAAGATCCTAACCTTAACTACCCTCACATATCTACTCCATTTCCTCCCTGCCTCTATCACTTACCTCATCCGTTCTCTTCTCTCTTTCACGTGAAGCAGCACGGCATGCCTTGCTCCTCTCCTGCTCCCTTACCTCTCTATCGAAAAGCACGGCAAAAGGCAAATGCACCTCCAAATAAACCACAGCAGGACACGCATCTCCCCCTCAATCTCCCTCAGCTTTGCTAACATGTTCTTGGAGCTGCTCCTCCCTCTCACCTGTCATCTCCCAGTCTCGTTTCTCTCTCTGTTCTTAATTGCAGCAGCTCACGACGTCACCTGCCTGCTCTCTCACTCCCTCTTCCTGCTCTGCAAGCAAGAGCAAATGCACGATCTGTGGCAAAGCAACAGCAACACAGCTCTCCCCTTCTTTAAAATCAAATATAAACTTTTATTTTCCTTCCAAATCAGCACTGCTGCCTCCGGCCTCTCCTATGCAACAAGCAAGCGCCAGCAGCAGCTCCCTTAAGAGCAGAGCTGCACGGTGGCGGCAGAGGCGCAGCTAAGTGCTAGCAAGCTCCGTATTTATACATCTGTTTGTGGGTTTGACGTGTTTGAGACATAGTCTCCTAGACACCAACAAAGATAATAACCCGCAGCCGTATCCGGGTCGAAGTCACGACTCAAATTCTTTTCTCCCCGACATACAAAGTATTAATTATCCGACGTACGATAGTCACTCTAGAATTATACTAGCAAATGTGACGTGCGTTTGATACCGGTGATGGAGATTTATTAGCGAAGGCGCATGTGATCTATGGACGTCACCTATTCTGTATCCGATGTGAAGCATAAGAAAGGAGAGATCCTCAGTACGTCCAGGAATGATAGCGGGCTGACGATGGGGATGCGAGTGATGTGAGCGACGAACGGGTGCTGCGGTGGTGTGAGACAGCGAAAGGGGGTAAGGTATTATGGGTTGATTAATACCAACGCATTGCTACAGGTGAAGGAGACTTCGTAAGCGAAGGCGCGTGGGAGCCATTTTTTCCGTCAATGCCGTATTGATGAGTACCACGACCAAAATAGATACTTGGTAGACGCTATGTCCGGAAGGGGACTTCGGGAGTGAAGTTGTGTAGGAGTCATGGACCCCGCCCCCCAATACTGCATCCAATGAAGACCAAGACAAATGAGAAATCCTCAGTAAACGTTGTTCATGGAAATGATAGCGGGGATACGAGCGACGTGAGAAGACATAGGGGTGCGTGCGACGGTGCTTGATGACAAGAGGGAGACAAGGGATTTGCCGAGTGTCACTGAACTTGACATTCGGCAAAACACACACACACACGTGCCAAACACGTGCAACGTCTGTTGGCAGCCATTTGGGCCGTTAGCACTTTACTAAGTGTCTAACGAAGACACTCAGCAAACTACATGTTTGCTGGGTGTTTTCTTGAGACACCGCCAAATCAGATATGCCTTTTCATTTACTAACTTTTTCTGCCCTCAATACTTTGAAAATTTAAGAATTTAAACTCAAATACTTTGAAAATTTGAGAATTAAACTCACATACTTTAAAATTTTGAAATTTAAACTCTAAAAATTTGAAATTTAAACTCACAAAACTTGAAATTTTGAAGTTTAACATCTCTGACTGTGCGCGGACGGTGGCGGCCGGCCAGAGGTGGCCACGCCTGGCCCGAGCCTTTACCCAAGTGCTAGGTCGGCGGCACATGGCAAATTAAGGTTTGCCGAGTGTTTTAGGTAGGACACTTGGCAAATGAGATATTATTTCCATTTCCTGACTTTTCCTGTCCTCAATACTTTGAAAATTTAGAATTTAAACTCACAAAATTTGAAATTTAAACTCACAAAATATGAAATTTAAACTCATAAAATTTGAAAATTGGAAGTTTAATATCACTGGCTGGGCACGGCCCGCCACCGGACAACCACTGCGGCCAGCTTTGGCCGGCCACGGTAGCAGCGGCCGGTGGTTGGCCTGAGCCTTTGTTGAGTGCTAGGCCTGCGCCACTTGGCAAAGAGCAGGTTTGCCGAGTCTTTTGCCCATGACACTCGGTAAATAAGAAGTTTGCCGAGTGTTTTGTCCACATACTATATGGGGCACTCTATGTTTAAATTTAGTATATTTCTTGATCTGGTTGCTATATTTAGTTAATTTATTTCAAGAAAAGTATTATTTTGGGATTCAATGAATTTGAACCGGAAGTGATTCGAATAATTGAAAATAATAAATAAAAAAATGGTATTCGTGTTATTTAGGCCAATACAAGGCCTTCTCAGGAATTGAAACGAAATTTCAAACATCTTGTTCACGAAACATGACCATGAACGTGTGGCTGAATTGTTCCCAAATTCTATAAAAAAACAAATCAAGTCTAAAAATCATTAGATTTGTCATGACATCGTTACATCATACGTATAGTCTGTGGTAAAAAATTGAGTTTCTTGAAAGCAAAAAGAGTTTCAGTTCCATAATCTCCATATGACACTGGAGCGATACACATATTATTCAGATGATGTTTTTGCTGGCCAATGCACCATTTGGCAGTGGATCAATATCCCTGCCTACATCAATATTAGGCACCCACATGCCTCCTTTTATGTAGGTTATGTTTAGTGAGCAACTGGTATTACTAAGCAACCAAAGGAAAACTTGCACTCTAAGTATAATGTTAAGTTTCCACACTAATTGTATATACGCTTGTTTGATCCCTCTAAAGCTAATAGTATGGACTCCTTTGGAATCAACTTCCAAACCACAACATCACAATCCTCATTTAAGCTGATGGATTCGGCTATATCCACAACCTTGTACCACAATTTCATCATTTATGGTGACACCATCCTTCCGAAGGTGAACTTCAGGTTCTCCCCGTCCCAAACATTTGCCACCGTAGCAACTTTTTAAATGACAATCATATACAGTGACTAGTTCTGGATAGCCAGATTAGACGCATCAAACTACTGATCCTCCCAAAAACTAACCTGACAGCCATTACCAGTCTGCCACTGATAAGCCGATTGGGCAGCTTTGCATGGCCACATCACACATTTCCAAAAGGGGAAGCACCTAGATAATGACAGTAGAACAGGATGGGATCCCTTTTTCTATACTTAGGGCAGTCCAACCCTTCATGTAGGATGGTCTCCATAGCATTAATTAAGCTACCACAAATGACTCTTTTCTTACATAGCACTATATTAAATAAAAGAGAGAAGGGAAAGAGCAAGAAACAGGGTCTTATGCAACCTAGTTTCAACACGAGAACCTATACACACGACACTATCAAAATTTGTATTGGGGGAGGATAGTGTCTTCATGATAGATAAAAAAATAAGTATGATTGGTAGAGAAAAATGATGATAAATTTATTAAGGAACAATCCTAAATAAATCATGAGTTGGAGAATAATGTTTAAAGTGATGTTTTGCTAACATGACATATATGGACACTACCCATAGACATAATGCATTGGGACTGCCCTTAGAGTCTACAATACATTTCCACAGGACATTGTCACGCAAGTGATATCTAGGAATCCGTGAAGCCAGCAAACACATGTTCATATGTTGTAAGTCCGGAATCCGCCTCTGAATACAGTAGATGTTTTTCTCGATTAACAAAAACAATATCGTCTCCAAACATTCATGTTCCTTTTTTTCACGTCGAGTACTTACCCCTGTGGCATGTTTAACCTCCACACCCGGGTCATATTGGAGTAGCTCCCAGTGGATAATGGTCTTGCTCTTTTCAGAAGACTATATATCATGCATCAGTGCAAGGCAAACATATCATCTGTTCATTTACAAGGAGCGCTGGAATATAGAGCCTCAGGTCCAACAAAGACTTAACTGATTGGCGTACAAATTTGAAATTGAAGAAATAACCAGCAATGTAACGACTCGCACGTACATGTCTATCAGCCATCTCTCATAATAAAAAGTACATTGCTGCAAGACCCAAACAATATTTATTCTTTAATGGGATAACAGGTGATGAGTGAGCGCAGCGCTTGTAGCGGTCCCTGCAGATCTTCTTCAACCATCTCACGATGCTTGGCCATTTCCTCCCTCAGAACGCTCCCCTTATTGGTGACTTCCTCGAAGCTTGTAGAAGAAACGTCAATGGCTTGATTAGCAGCTACCTCCTTCACAAAGAAATCAGCATTCTTCGCCTTTAACGACCAAACAAGTCTGAGATCTTTCTTCCTCTCTTCAATATTTCTTTTAGCTGCTGCAATCCTTCTCTCCTGTTCCTGAATATAATTGATATGTTCGGTTTCGAGCGCGTTGAGTGATTCCTGGCTTTTGTTCCCAGCAAGTTTTATCTGCACAATCTCCATACCTGACTTGGTGATTTGCTCACGTACCAACTTTGCTTTCTCTAGATTCTCGTCGATTTGTTTAATCCTCACTGATAGGTCCTCTGTGGTGCGTTGGGGCTGATGGCCACACTCTTCATCAATTTGTTTCTTCAATACTTTCAGTTTTGTAACCATCTGCTTTATTTCTTCAGTGAACATAGGAGAGAAGAAATCCCATCCATCTAACATCATTGTGACCTCACCAAGAAATGCTTGCTGGTTGAATTGCTCTGCATTGGCCAGTGATGCGAGATTCTTCAGATCGCTGATAATTTTCTGGAAAACAAACTTTGTACTGGGGCAGGCAGACTCCGGTAATTGCAGAGGGGCACCAGGGGTTCCATCAGATTTCCTTGGAGCTGACAGAATAGTAGTACTTTCAAAGACAGTGGCTACATTCTCCGCATATTGTTGCACGGCCTCCTCGACACTCTGTTTTATTTTAGAGATGCGCTTAATGCTCTCGGTGGCATCCCAGTTCTCTGAGCCTATACATGCAAAGGAAAGGAGTAAGAAAAAAGAAAGAAGTATGTTAATAGAGAATTTTAGAAAATAGTTAGAAATCATTATTCCAGTTAATGTCACGACAAGAGAATTATTAATGAACAACAAATATTACTGAGTGAAAGGCTTACATATTGCAGGTGGCTCCAAACCTGTGACGGCTTCATCCTCAGGTGACGTAGCCAGTGGCTCCTTCAAATTGTTCTGCACATATTAATTGTCAACTAAAATCTATACCATGTTTTTTTAGATGAACGCCATGGACACAGAGAACCAAAATGTGGTATAACAGATAATTCTAGATAGATCACTTGTGGCATTTCCCTGACTCTAATATTTCCAATATTTTTTATGGAAGATATAAATATTACAAGTCAGAGAACAACCTGCACTTCCATATTCTCAAATGAAGATGGTCCTGGATTTGTCATCTTAGAAGTGATCAGCCTATGTTTCTTTGTGATACTCTCACCACATGATCCATCAACAATCTGCCGCTTTGAGGAGGATGTTAGCATTCCATTGTAAGTAATCTCCTACATCCAGCAGGATACAGAATATCAGAAAGGATGCCGCTTTTGTATGAGGGAACCAAAGGGCCACAATGAAAAAGAAAACAAATTATGTTTGTTGAAGCAAGTACTACTTGCTGCAGTAATTGAGTATACCTCAATATGTAAATGGATTCAGTGATGACGGATATAGTATGCTGTGCAAACTCCATTGGAGCAGTTAGGTTGCATGGTAACTAGGAATATAATCAGAGTGCAGATAAAAAATAAATGTGCTACAAAAATGTACATCATAATGGTATGATATATCAGTTTCAGCCAGGATGGAGATTATCTCCGAGTTTAGAACGTACCATGTGCATTTTGCTGCTGGAGTTCTTTTCAGGTATTTTTGTATCACTTTCATTACACTTAGAAGGTGTCGTCATAGCTGTGTACAGATAAAAGAAATTAATAGAATAACCAAATTTAAAATGTAGTAGCATAAAATGGGGATCGAATGTATAAAAACTGATGTATGAGCTGCACTATATTTTGTGAAGAAATGGTAGGCTTATAAAATGGCAGTTTGCCACTCATTGCTGAGTTTTATGGAACAAAGGATCCTGATGCATTAGAAATGGAGTGATATACATGTTTAAATTACTGCAAAAGAGAAATAGACAACTAATTCGTGCACATAAATTCGATGATTCTGAATCGTCCTGTTCTCTAAGAGGTGAAAATAAAGGACTAAAAATTTGCATCAATTTCAATATTAACAAAACCATATCAAGTTTCAAGTCCATTTTTCTTATGAAATAAATCCATTCAAACTAATTTCATGACCCAAATAAATCTAAAAAAATTGGAGCAGTTACGTTGCAGGCTGCTGGTAACACAATGATTCAATCTGTACAATTACATCAACAAAAACATGTGTGCAGCCAATTCCTTTCTTTTGCTAGTCGACTGTTGTTGTGCAAACACAAAAAGGACAGCCTACTTTCTATGGCTGCCGCAAGAAGTAAGCCGGTACCTTCTCGTGCATCGCCTGCATCAGGGCCCGTGGCAGATCTTGTCCTGGTGGCCATATCAAACCAATAAAACAAAGAGTTGGTATATTACTAATCAAGAAATGCCCATAGCGCACATTTGTTCCATATATAATGACGATTGTGTTAAATTGAATTGGTGGACACAAATATATCATGAATAAAGAGTAACGAAAACTAAGACAAAAGAGAAAGAAAAAAATAAAACATGCAACAGTGCTTGTCATTCATTAACTGAGAAGAGAAATGGTACAGATCGCACACACATACCAAAAAGAAGATGAAAACAGAATGAAAACAAACACATATCCTCACACCATGCCAGAAGGATCATTACCTACAATACATTTGTGCCACATACCACAAAAATCATAGCATCAAAGAACTACACCTTGATCGATTCGCTTAAACAAATTAATTATCCAAGTATTGACTACTGAGGGAGTTAAGCATATCAAGTGAATAATAAAACATGCTCGGTTTTTGGACTTTAATTATATACACTAGAACACTCTGGAAGGTGAGAGTTGCAAAGTAAAGAGAATTAGTGAGTTTACATTACATTTTAGTGAAATACCAACTTACATTTTCTATTTTCACTAATCATCATCATAGTAATAATCAGGGCATATCAGGGCATAATCCATGTATTCTGCATCATGATTCAGATACATCTATTGCAAAAGGTTGGTAAGTACAAATAATACTCAACAAGAGATGTCATCTAACAACTATAAATGCAACATAGGATGAATTGGATTGCACGTTAGTGCCGGCCAGCCGGTACGGACTGGACTGCCCGGTACTAAACGGGGGCTTCGGACCGGTACTGATGGCTAGTTTTCTAGTAGTGAAGACAAGGGTACAAACATGCCCCAGTGCAGGAAAAGTAGCAAAAAGAATTGATTTTGACAGAATATTCTAGTATAAACCATGCCATACAGAAGTTGTTGCATGTCTATGCTCAGTACAAGCAAATTTATGGCAAGCACAAACTTCTGCTGTCTAGCAACATGTCCTGGGCTTAAAAAATTATCATGGTTTCTGATGTACCAAAAATAATTATTGTACTTTTATCTCATATAATTTGTACAGAAAAAATGTGATACATCAAAACTGTACATGGAATGCTGTAGCATCTAAACTGGCCCTTACCTCAAAACTCCAGAAGGCTGAGGAAGATTGCGGCTCCCACTTACATCACCAACAGAAACCTTTGGTACATCTTTATCCTCCCCATCTTCTTTTTTCACATTGTCTATAGGCCCTATTCTTCCGACATCATCAACCGCCATGCAAACCTGAGGAAAAGTTCTGTTGCAAGAATAAGAAATAAATTAGTTCAAGAAGGAAGAGGAGTAGAAAATTGAAGTTTTTACCCTGCTTGTTCCCAAGAACTGCGAGGCTGGTGGGTTCTGGTTCCATGACAACATACCCTTTCTTTCCCGGTGGAATATTGGTTGCAGCCGAATGCACAGGTGATGCCAGGATAACATCTGCAGAGAAGAGCTTCGGATTTCTCACCCAAATGACCCTAAGCCAATATGCACTGTAAAAGCAGTTCCAGGTGATAGTCTCATTTCGCTGATGGATGGTATAATACATCTCCATTAGCGCTTCCTCCCAGATCAGTGAGAGCCAGTCTACTTTAAACACTATATTTTCCTTAACATCACTCATTGCCAGGTCTATCCGGTTGGAAACTCCATTAGTGTACTTGCTAGTCCTTTTGCGTGCCGGGAGGATGTACACTTCCATGAACTTTATAGCGGCTGAGTTCAATGCTTGCGGTGTCACATTTTTTGGGGGTCTGGACAAAGCTTTTGATGGCAATTTGAGAGCATCCCCAAACACATCCTTGTTGATAAAACTTGGTTCATCATGGAAGATACTGCGACCATGATCATAACTGAAGAAGGAGATGAACTTGACAAGGAGTTCGCGGTGCAAGGCCATTGGAGAGGGGAAGCTGAGGTGGACAAAATCAAGGAGTCCGAGGGCGTTTAGGGCATCCTTGTCAATCTTTGGGGCCTTGGGAGGGTCAAGGAGGCGTAAATTTTGCTCAACAAACTTAAAAATACTCGCATACTTCTCTTGGTCTCTCTCATGCATTGTGTTTAGGGGAATGACACTGGTGGACTCCTTGGGTGGCTGAGGATCGGTGGAGGAATGGCTATCATCGCCATGGAGTGATTTTGATGGATAGCCGGTGGATTCCATGGTTATAGGCATGAAAGAATTTCAATAGGAATTATCAATGTCTCGCAACTGCAGTGAGCCAACGAAATTTTCCTTTGCTTCCTCTACTCTCTTATGCCCCCATCAACATGCTGCTGAAATCCTGCAATACGTAGAGCAATCAATAAACCAATCAAAATAACCACCTTTTCTTTTGATGCAATACATCCAGATAATCGATATACTTTAAGCACGAATGGCATATTACATGAGATGCAATATCATAGTGAAGGGCATTTCGTACATCATTTCCATTGGCTGCAATAAATAAATGAAATCTGATCTGGTAGATCACCCTCTCTACGGCCGTCTACACTGATGTACCAAAACCAATTTCTAAGAACCTATAAACCATGCTAAATCTAACCACAAAAACACTTGAATAATCTTCATCTTGCATTTTCGAACTGCGAGATTTGAATATTCAAGAAACAATACTCGAATTACCAGTGAGATGGTATCTTACCATGGTTGTTTGCTCGGTTGACACGAATATGAAAATCCCAGACTCCAACTGATGTACACAACGTACCACACAATGCATCCAAGCGATTAACTAGATACATGGAAATAGAAATCCTATCTCTGCATCCCAACAAGCTAGCCCCCTGGCCAGTACCCACTATCGGATCCGACTCTATCACATCCATTCATGCAGACGAATTTGTCATTTCATCTTCTCATCCATCCTACACCAAATCACTATCGCTGACCCGCCTCCTAGATCAGCGCAGCAATCTGCCAACCGTGAAGGCCTGCGCGCTGCACAGGCAAGTACTGCACCACGCGCTGGCCTCGGCCGCCGGCCTCTTGCGGCCGGGCAGGAGAGATCAAATATACACGGCACTACCGGGAGGCCAAAACCCTAGATAGACCAGAGAATTCCCAAACACGCCACGCCACCAGAAGGGAGAGTCAGAGATCAGAGACTATACCTTGGTAACAGGACACTCCGTAACCCTAGACCTGTGGAGAGATGGGGGCAACGGAAGGGGAAGAGATGGCTTTCTTCTACCTTTCGGCACTCTCGCGTTCTCTCTCGTTTTTCCCTCTTGCTAACGAAATGAAGTGAGAGATACACGCCGCCTTCTTTGTTTGGTAGTAATAGAACTTTGGTAGAGAAGACGGCAACCAGCTGGACGGCATTTATTGGTGGGAGATTTTCATTTTAAAAAGATTTACAGGTGGGAGGCGTGACATGATGGATGGCGCCTGTTTGAATGCAGTTACGGCAAATGTTTTAGCTGTAGCAGCCCAATTATTTTTTATTAGCCAGCTAATAACTAGTCTGTATCTAGCTTCCTTGCCGTGTCCACCCATTGTTTGTACAATAGTGCAGACGGCTGCTGTCTTTTTGGCACAAACAGAGCTTAACAGCAAGTACAGTAGGCTGTCTGTTTGGCTGTCTACATGGTGATTAATTTATCATTTGACACAAAAACTAATGATGATCTACTACATATATGATCTTTGTAGCTTTTTGTTGTATCACTACGGGAAACCGGGTGTATGCCGAGGGTGAGACGGCCGGCAACGGTTGTTGGCGGCCGTTTGGGCTGCATCCTCTTTGCCGAGTGTTAGCTTCCTGACACTCGGCAAAGCTGTGGCACGTGCTCAGCGCGTGAGACGGCCGGCAACGGTTGTTGGCGGCCGTTTGGGCTGCATCCTCTTTGCCGAGTGTTAGCTTCCTGACACTCGGCAAAGCTGTGGCACGTGCTCAGCGCGTGAGACGGCCGGCTGCTTTCGTCGCCGGCCGTTTGGGCTGCATCCTCTTTGCCGAGTGTCAGTGTCCTGACACTTGGCAAAGCTGTGGCACATGCTCAGCGCGTGAGACGGCCGGCAACGGTCGTTGGCGGCCATTTGGGTTGCATCCTCTTTGCCGAGTGTTAGCTTCCTGACACTCGGCAAAGCTGTGGCACGTGCCCAGCACGTGCGGCGCGCGCCAACGGCCGGCGATGGTCGTCTGGACTGGCACAGCTTTGCCGAGTGTACAAAATAGACACTCGGCAAACATTTCGAAAAATTGAAAATATTTTTGAAAAAACTTGGAATTCAAACACAAAAGTTTGAAAATTTTAAATACAAGTGTTTTTTGCACGGATAGAATGGTGGCTTTGCCGAGTGTTGCCAGCTCAGCACTCGGCAAACTTCCTATTTGCCGAGTGCTGAGCTGGTAACACTCGGCAAAGGAACACTCGGCAAAGTCAGGACCTTAGTTTTTAAACTTATGTTTTTGGGGTCCAAACTTTATTTTTTTTCTAGTGATACTTGTCAAAGGCTCTTTATATCTTATGTGAAGTCTGTGGAAAAAATTTGAGATGATTTCGAAAAGTTTATATATACGGCCCTGTCCAATCGGAGCATATCCCCATAGAAGTTTCGGAGAGTTGAGAAGGAGACAACCGGATTCTGAAACGAAGTGAAGTTGAATTAGAGTTTGAGTTCATAACTTTTTCTATAGGCAATAGACGACGTAGATTCGTTCATTTGAAGTTATCATATTTTTCCGGACCCATTTGATATTTTTAAAATTATTTTTACACCGTTCTCCGCATGAAATAATGAAATATACAAAGGAATTATGAGCTATATAGGCATGAAAAAATGAAAAACATTTTAT
This sequence comes from Echinochloa crus-galli, assembly GCA_900205405.1. NCBI lineage: Eukaryota > Viridiplantae > Streptophyta > Magnoliopsida > Poales > Poaceae > Echinochloa > Echinochloa crus-galli. Next base: position 235,125 of record OAMR01000828.1, on the reverse strand, counting down.
TGAAGCATAAAATGTGCATTGTTGAATGTATTTCACAAGATATTTTCATGTGTATTCGATCAAATTTGAAAATTTATGTATGGTGCAAATGTTTTGGGAAATGTTTGCCGAATGTAACACTCGGCAAACAGCCCACGTGGTCGTCCCCTTCGGCCGCGCGCGGCCACATCAGCTGCCAGCGCGCGGCCACGTGTCAGATCTGTTTGCTGAGTGCCCGATCTGGGACACTCGGCAAACAGGGGGTGGCCGGGGGGACTTAACCGCCACGCGGCCCCAACCTTACATACACGCCGCACACAC
>OAMR01000828.1:219480-234555 GCA_900205405.1 Echinochloa crus-galli | reverse complement strand
GCAAAACCACCTTGAAAACTGCTTAAAACCACGGTAAGGAGGTAAAGTGAATGGTTTTGAAAGTTGAGGGAGATAGTTCACCCGGTTTTCGTGTCTATGGTGGTTTCGCGAACTCAGTCTTGTATCCAGGGAGTTTTCATACATAGGATAGAAACATATATATGTATATGTATATGAATGGATGATAGAATTTTGATGGTAGCCACCCCGTTCATATGGATGATAGAATTTTGATGTATATATGGATATGATTATGTGGTTGTCGGCCTCCGTGCCGTGGATATGGTTATGTGGTTGTCGGCCTTCGTGCCGCATCCTTGTTATGTGGTTGTCGGCCTTCGTGTCGTGCATATGGTTATGTGGTTGTCGTACCATACAGTTAAATACAACAGGCCAAGATTGCGCACAACTGTGTCACGTAACCTAGTTAGGTGTCTCCCGTTCGATCTTGAACACGAATTCAGACAAGATATTAAGAACTTCACGAAAGGTGTAAGGGTTCTAGACCCTGCACCACACATGATGACAGGTGCGGATGTTCGTGCAGAGTTAGACGCTCTCGAGGTCGGGGAGGATGGCCGTTTTGTGGGATATGGCGAGCAACATGCCTGGACTCATAAGTTGGGCCTATGGATGCTCCCGTACATGGCAGACCTTCTGCTTCCACATAATATTGATATGATGCACACTGAAAAGAATCTTGCCGAGGCACTTTGGGGTACAATCATGAACATTCCTGATAAAACCAAAGACAATACCAAGGCTAGAGTGGATCAGCAGCGGTTATGCAATAGACCGAAGCTAAATATACCACCTCCCAGGGACGGCAAAACATGGAAAAAACCTAAGGCCGATTTCGTTCTCGATAATGACCAAAAGAGGGAAGTGCTAAGTTGGTTCCAAACATTGAAATTTCCTGATGGGTATGCAGCGAATTTGAAGAGGGGAGTGAACTTAACTACTCTAAGGATCAACGGGCTCAAGAGTCATGACTACCACATATGGCTTGAGCGGCTTCTTCCGGTGATGGTTCGAGGCTATGTCCCCGAGGGAAGAAATTTATTGCTCGGTGACATGTAAAGGGATGGATGACCGTGAGTGGATGTACACTGGCCGCTCAAGTAAAGGTGAGTGTACAAATGAATGGATTGCCAAGACTCAAGCGTTCTTGAAGCAAGCTTTTGCCAATGCGAAAGGGGTGCCAACTACTTTCTGTCCATGTGCGATTTGCGACAACAGTAAACGCCAAACAGAAGTAGTGATGGGTAAACATCTCATTAAGTATGGATTTACGGAGAACTATACTCTGTGGACACGCCATGGTGAAGCCGTTGATCGTGTGAGAGACGAGGCCGTGAGGCAGCGGATCGAGGAGTTTGATGATGATTAACTGTTGTACTCTGTGTGCATATACATATATATATATGCATGCATGGTTATTATATATACGTACGTATATGTGTACTGCAAAGGCTTATTATGACATGTTGTCAGCGGCACAACAACCACTTCACTCGCACACTAAGGTTTCTCAATTGGATGCCGTTGCACGTCTGTTGGCCGTCAAGTCCCAGTTTAGCTTGGGTCGAGACGCCTTTGACCACATCCTGACAGTTTTTTGCGGCATCCTTCAGGAAGGTCACATTCTGCCAAAGAACATGTACACAGCACAGAAACTTCTAAATGCACTTAAGATGTCGTATCAGAAGATACATACTTGTCCGAATGGATGCATCTTATTTAGGAAAGAATATGCGGACGCAAAGCAATGCCCGAAGTGCCAGGCTTCTAGATTCGTGGAGATAGTCGATGCTGATGGTAAGAAGAAGCAAAGCAAAATATCCATGAATATCCTACGGTACCTTCCACCTATACCGAGGATCCAACGGCTTTACATGACCGAGGACTCCGCGAAACAGATGACATGGCACAAAAGTGGAGTGCGATACAATCCTGATAAGCTCGTACATCCATCCGATGGTAAAGCATGGAGGCACTTTGATGGGATTCATCGTGAGAAGGCTAGAGAGGCTCGGAATGTGCGTGTTGCGTTGGCAACAGATGGGTTCAACCCGTATGGAATGACGGCTGCCCCACACTCTTGTTGGCCAATGTTCGTCATCCCACTCAATCTGCCCCCCGGCGTCCTCCCCCCCGGTGTCCTATTTCAACGGCAGAACATCTTTTTGTCGTTAATTATTCCTAATTACCCGGGGAAAAATATGAGCGTGTATATGGAGCCTCTTGTTGATGATTTGGACCGTGCTTGGGAGGAAGGTGTATGGACATATGATCGAGCTACAAAAACAAACTTTAAAATGCATGTCTTCTACCAGTACTCCCTGCATGACCATCCGGCGTATGGGATATTCTGCGGCTGGTGTGTCCACGGGAAGTTCTCATGTCCAATATGCAAGGCATCTCTGAAGTTCATCTGGTTGACCAAGGGTGGAAAATATTCATGCTTCGACAAACATCGTCAATTTCTCCCTCTTGAACACGAATTCAGACAAGATATCAAGAATTTCACGAAAGGTGTCAGGGTTCAAGACCCTGCACCACAGATGATGACAGGTGCGGATGTTCATGCAGAGTTAGACGCTCTCGTGGTCGGGGAGGATGACCGTTTTGTGGGTTATGGCGAGCAACATGCCTGGACTCATAAGTTGGGCTTGTGGAAGCTCCCGTACATGCAAGACCTTTTGCTTCCACATAATATTGATATGATGCACACTGAAAAGAATCTTGCCGAGGCACTTTGGGGTACAATGATGAACATTCCTGATAAAACCAAAGACAATACCAAGGCAAGAGTGGATCAGCAGCGGTTATGCAATAGACCGAAGCTAAATATACCACCTCCCAGGGACGGCAAAACATGGAAAAAACCTAAGGCCGATTTCGTTCTCGATAATGACCAAAAGAAGGAAGTTCTAAGTTGGCTCCAAACATTAAAATTTCCTGATGGGTACGCAGCGAATTTGAAGAGGGGAGTGAACTTAACTACTTTACGAATCAACGGGCTCAAGAGTCATGACTACCACATATGGCTTGAGCGGCTTCTTCTGGTGATGGTTCGAGGCTATGTCCCCGAGCATGTCTGGCTAGTGCTGGCAGAGTTGAGTCAAAAGTCTATCGATATTATTCAGCACACAAGCATTTGTCCCATTTTCCTTTTGAATGTGATCACATTCACTACTAGACTAGAAAACAAATCATTTCCCTCAACAAGATGCTCCGCATACATGTACCGGTCGCCGATCAAGAGGTAACGCGCACTAAATAAATCCTACCTGCAGCTTGAGACTTGCCGAAGTCGGTTTGAGACTTTCAGCCAAGTACCAAGGTTGCAGAGAGTCAAAGAGTCCGTTTAGCAGCTTTGAAGGCCTGATCGTCTACATTGAATGGGCGGATCGGGAGTCTCCCCTGGGCCATGGCCACTGCTTGTGCAACTGGCACTACGGAAACCCCCTGTATGCCGAGTGTCTGAGTCTTTGCCGAGTGCTATCTGTCGGGCACTCGGCAAAGAAGGGCTGTGCCGAGTGCCCAGACATAGGCACTCGGCAAAGAGGCAACACTCGGCAACAAAAATTTGACAAATGCAGAGTGGCGCGCTATCATGCTTTATGTGCTCACCAATCTATCCGAAGTTGAGCCATACATGCGGTAAGTTCAGAACAATCTTGTTTTCGAGTACCTAGCCACTACTCTGCATCCAACACTCTTGTTTTTCGTTCATACAGGGAATTTCTTGATCAATTCTGGCATAATAGGAGGGCTCCTACCGCGCACGAAGTTGATGACCTTCTTAAACATGGAAATCCAGATTTTATTTCTTGGTTCAAACAGAAGGTACACTTAATTTCAGTCTTGTCCTAAATTTGACGTTACTGAAGTCATGTCATTAATATAACAAACTATCCTGGTCGAACTCGCAGGGCCAATCCGATGGGTCTATGAGTCCCTACTTTCTGTCCATGCGCGGTTTGCAACAACCGTAAACGCCAAACAGAAGGAGTGATGGGTAAACATCTCGTTAAGTATGGATTTACGGAGAACTATACTCGGTGGACACGCCATGGTGAAGCCGTTGATCGTGTGAGAGACGAGGCCGTGAGGCAGCGCATCGAGGAGTTTGATGATGAGGCAGGGGTAGGGGACATGAGCAAACCTCTTTCTCCTGTTATCTTCAAATGTCATTGGTTTGATCCTTCAGCGGTGAGATAGACCCCTAGTCTTCGGCTAGTCAAAATTCGACAGTCATCTGTCTTACCTGGAGACGATGTCTATATAGTGTCTCAACAGGCCACCCAGGTGTATTATTTGTCATACCCATGAAAAGGACAAAAGGCTTGAGGGTTGGGACGTTGTATACAAAGTGTCGCCACGCGGTAAACTACCAGTCCCAAACAATGAAGACTATAACATAGATCCAAACACCTATGATGGAGAGTTCTTCCAAGAAAATGGGCTAGAAGGGTCTTTTGAGATAGACTTAACCCAAGCAGTCGGAATGGATTTAGACTCAGAAATGTTTGTTGACGAGGACACTGGAGATGTGGGAAGTTTCGGAGAGTTGAGAGAGGAGACAGCCGGATTTCGAAACGAAGTGAAGTTGAATTAGAGTTTGAGTTCATAACTTTTTCTATAGGCAATAGACGACGTAGATTGGTTCATTTGAAGTTATCATATTTTTTCGGACCCATTTGATATTTTTTAAATTATTTTTACGCCCTTCTCCGCATGAAATAATGAAAGTTATGAAGAAATTATGAGCTATATAGGCATGAAATAATGAAAACATTTCATTGAAGCATAGAATGTGCATTGTTGAATGTATTTGACAAGATATTTTGATGTGTATTTGATCGAATTTGAAAAATTTGGTATGCAAGAATTGTTCTGGGAAATGTTTGCCGAGTGCCACACTCGGTAAAGAGCATGTTTGCCGAGTGTCAGGCCAAAGACACTCGGCAAAGAAGCCACGTGGGCTGGCCGGCCGCGGCCGCGCGGGCCACCAACACCGAAGAAGAAGAACAAGAAGATGTATGTGAAATCTAATAAATGCATGTTTTTGTTGATTGCAGGTGATTGAACCAAGATGGTTGGTCGGGGCGGTGCAACGAGGAACGTCATGTCATTGTACCGGAAGGTCAAAGATGGAGGGTCCGATGCAGCTGGGTCGTCTGGTGCCAAGGGCAAGGAGCGAAAGAAGAAGGCCAAAGGCGGGGGGCGAGGCAAAGGCAAGAGGCGAGAGCGGACCCCCGTACCTTCGTCGTCTTCGTCCGACGAGAACTTTGTTCCTTCATTCATATGTTGGAAATCACAATATGGACTAACAATTTATCTTAATCACTTGGGCAGGAATTGGGTGAGTGTCACCCTGAGCGCTGGTCACGCCCGCAGAGTCAACGGCATCCTGGGTCTTCTTTGCAGGGAGCTGTTTCCGGGTCTGGTGACCATTGGCGGCAGGGAGGAGCCGGCCTACACCTTTGACCACTACGTCGCCGCTCGCGATCAGGAGGACCGAGGCCGCAGGATCTTCAACAACAAGGCCGAGCGGGTAAAGGGCGAGTTGTGGGTAAGTATTCGTTGCACTACATTGCTCAACACAGCACATTCATTAACAATCTACAAATAATGCAACATCCATCATGTATATATGCGCAGGACTTTTACAGATGCGTCCCGGGACAGGAGCCTTTGGCGGATGCTGTGGCACATGCAGCCTGTTGGAAGCTCATCAAGGACCTGCACTACGAGGCGTGCGTGCAGGCCGTAATTAATTATTACGCTGCACTCAAGATCTCCGTGAAGAAACCCGAGGCAAGAAAGATAAAGTTGACCAAGGAGCAATAAATGGCGGTATGAAAATCGATAATGTTTTATTCTAAGATTAAGTACTTTAAATTCGATCTTGTTATATGTCGTATAATTGATGTCTTCTAGGCGATTCCGTGGTGGTGCGCCCCGCATCCCAGATGTTGGGAGGTGATAGTCGACAAGTGGTGCAGCGACGAGTGGGCGGCTTAGCACGACCTTTGCCGGGAGCGGCGTTTGCTTATGCCCGGTATAGCACACCATCAGGCCAGCCTTAGCCTCGAGGAGTACAGGGCCAAATGGGTACGCCGAGTCATTTCTATCTTCGCTCACTCAATTCTATATAATTGCTAATTCTTATTGTTTATTTTTTCAGTCGGCGTCACATGGTGGTGCGTCTTGCTCACAGCTCGAGGCATTTGCTATGGCCCACAAGGGCAAGGCGACCTCCGATGTCCAGTACAACCCAGAGGACGGGCTCGCGGCATACAGCAACGCCAGCGTCCACAGTCGCCTCGCGGCATATACAGAGGTGGCGAGGGAGGTCCACGGGCCAGACTAGGATCCGACCGCCCACGACATTGATGGAGAAGTGGTCATGAGGGCGGGCGGAGGCAAGAAGCACGGGCGGTACTTGATCGCCAAAAGCACCATCGACACGGTCGCTACCCCCACACTCTCCCAGATTCGAGCCAGGAGCACGAGCTCTTCAGCGGCTATCCGCCAGCCTCTTCCCGGTTCACACCTCGGGATGCAGGCACTCCAGGTTATTTCTGTTTTGTTCTTCGTACGTGAAGATTACTTATGTTTGCAATGTATTGTAACTTTGTGATTGAATATTGCAGACCCGATTGGAGGAAGAGACGCAGAGGAGGGAGTTCCTGGAGGCGGATGTGCAGCAGATGAAGGACGCGGAGGCCGAGAAAGAGAGGCAGAAGGAGGAGGCCGAGAGGACGAACCGAGCGTGGCAGGAGCAGGTAATGGCCTACCTGACGAGCATTGGCCAGCGGGTGGTTGAAGGTCCGTCACCGGCGGCGATGATGCCACCACTGCCTCCACTGCCTCCACCACGTGTTCCTATTTCTCCCGTGAGTCACTTGAGAACCTTATAATTTCATTTCACAACTCATTTCTGTTGTAAATCTTGTAACACACAGCACTAATCTCTTTTGGGCAGGCTCCTGGCTCGGCGGCGTCGAATGATGGCCCTCAAGACGAAGACCTTGCGGCACGGGCGGCTAGATCGTTGTTCGGACCCCTCCTCCGTGAGTGATGGATGTTGGACTTTGTAAACTAGTGAATGATGGATGTTGGATGTTGAATTTGTGACATTTCTGTGATGTTGGATGGTTTAGTGACATATATGTGTTTGTTTATGGTTGTGTGATGGTTTAGTGCCTATATATATATCAATTGCCTGTGATGCCTATTATAAACTGCCTGTGATGTTTTTGTTGATGGGTCCTTTTAACGCAATAAATAAATAAAAATAGGGGTCAAATTGATGCTTTGCCGAGTGTTACACTCGGCAAAGGGCCTGTTCGGCAAACAGGCTGTTTCTGTCATTTTTGGAACTTCCTTTGCCGAGCGTGCGGGCTTTGCCGAGTGTCGCACTCGGCAAAGACTCCATCCTTTGCCGAGTGTAGCACTCGGCAAAGTGCTGTCCAGGGGCCTGCCCCAGCCAAGCCTTTGCCGAGTGTGACACTCGGCAAAGACATCAGCCTTTGCTGAGTGTCGGTGTCTCACACTCGGCAAAGGCTGCTTGGCTGGGGCAGGCCCCTGGACAGCACTTTGCCGAGTGCTACACTCGGCAAAAGATGGAGTCTTTGCCGAGTGCGACACTCGGCAAAGACCCCGTTAGCACTAACAGCCGGCCGCGAACAGCGCCGTGCCGTTCGCGACCGTCTGTTAGTGCTTTATTTTGCCGAGTGTCGGCTTCTGCCCTCGGCAAAGCCTTTGCCGAGTGCCCGATAAAAGACACTCGGCAAAGGGGCTGTTTGCCGACACGGGCTATGCCGAGTCCCGTTTGCCGAGTGTGGTTTGCCGAGTGCCGCAGGCACTCGGCAAACACCCGGTTTCTCGTAGTGTATACATCACGTAATACAAACAACATGCAAATGTGTCGCTGACAAGTGGGACCCACGCACCTAACCTTATCTTCCTCTGCCTCCCACCATCCTCTCCACCGCCTATGCTCTTCCCCCCTACTCCTCCTCTCTCTCTCTCCCTCTCTCTCCCCCTCTCTCTATCTCCGGCGAGGGGCGGCGGCCCCGGAGCGGCGGCGGGCGGGGCGCCGCGGCGGCCCCTGTGGCGGACGTTCGGCCGGCGCGCTGCATCACGGCCGGCGCGCTGGAGCTCGATTTGGCGCGAACCGGGGCGGCAAGCAATCCTTCCCGCGCGCACAAGGGATCTCCACCGCTGTCGTCTCCCCGCAGCGGCTGCTACAACGCACACGAGGTCGTTGCTCGCTCCTTGGAGCACGAGCTCCGCTCGTAGACGAGCGAGGCGACGACCCGGCCTCGCCGACCCGTTGTACTTGCCCTTAATTAATCCATTAGTCGGCTAGCTGGAAATTACAAGTTATTTTATTTCTTGCTACGGAGTAGTTACTATTTGCTTGCTCCCTTCTAAATTACAAGTTATTTTATTTCTTCAAATATGCAGATTTTGATATGTATCTAGACATAGGGTATACCTAGGTACATATCAAAATATATATATTTATAAAAATATAAAATAAATTATAATTTAAGACGGAGTGAATAGCTAGTTTGGAAGGGGTTTTAGATATGCATTAGCTGGTCTGGTTTCGATCCAACAATGGCACTGTTTGTTTGGCTGGTGGCTGATGGCTGGTGCTGGTTTTTGCTGAGAGAAAAACACTGCTGGCTAGCTGGAAACCATCCAGCCGAACAGGGTGAATATGTATAGTGAAAAACATGGTGTATTAAAACAAGGAAAAAAGTCCATTGTTAACTATCCAACTCTGGCTTCAGTTTGATTTTGACCATCGAACTCTAAAACCGGATATCTTCGGCCATCTAACTATCAAAACCGTTCAAATTTGACCATCGGGGTGGTTTTGATGGGTGGTTTTAATTTGTTTATTTACAATTTAGATCTTATAATGATTATTACTTTTTGCTTGTCCCTCTGATTTAGGTGATTCTAGCGGTCACACGTTCATAACAGGGAACTTTATCTCCATGATTTGAAATAAATAATAATCATTTCAAGATTCAAGAACTAATATCTTCATGATTTTGAAGATCCAAATTTGAACAATTTTGATAGTTGGATGGCCAAATATACCTGGTTTTGGACTTCGATGGTCAAAACCAAACTGAGGCAAGAGTTGGATGGTCAAAAATAGATTTTTTTTTCCTTAAAACAAATGTTCATCTGGAGGTGATGCATGCAGACAATATCTTTTTTTAGATCAAAGGAAGAATTGTTACAAGCACTCTGAATATACTCACACATTAAGCAGCTCCAATTCTCAATTCCGAACCTATGTAAAAAAGCAACTAGAAGGTCGCATAGGCATACACTCAGCAAACAGGCTGAGAACACTCGCCCAAAGAACAGCGACCAACATTCATGTAGGCTGGAATGAGCACAATCTTCTTCTTTCTTGCGTCTTTCTTCTTCATCTTGCTGCCACCGACGAGAAAGAGAGACCGAACCCAATCTATTCGACCCAAGACTGATCGACATCATCTCGAGGGACAGACCTATTCTCCCAAGCCTTTCACCGTGGTTGGATCTAACTACGATAAAATGGAGAAGTGGCTAGAGAAAATTATTCCACGATGACGGCACCATCTCCGCCTCGATGTCGCCATTCGGAAACCTAAATCTCCATATCGTCTTCCGAAGAAAGTTGCCGACGTCGTAGATGCCGTCAATTCCTTCTTCATCGAAGCCGCCATGAAGAACCCCAAGCCACCCTGTCTCCTTGCCGTTGCCGGAGAGGAGGAGGAAACAAAACTCCCATACCACAAAACACAAGGCATGGAAAAACCCTAACCCTAACCTAGACTCGATCTAATGGAGACTATTGGGAGAGATGGATCCCCACTCCCTCCGGCCAGAGGTGGGAAGGGAGGGGGACCAACAGTGGTGGACACGGAAGGCGGCGGGTCGACAACCACGACGGCGCACCCGTGTTGCCCCTAGAGGCGACGCGGGGGCGGGGGCGGTTCGGGAGAGGGCTTGCTTATGCAGACAATATCTTTAAGTGGGTAGCTACACATATGTTCTGACACGAAGCCACCGGGCAGTATTCAAGGTCATTAGTGAATGGTGATGAGTACGGTCTATGAGTGGAGCTCCCCTGGAGGGATTGTGATCCTTGAACAATCTTGCATGTGTGCTGGGAACTCTGGAAAGAACGAATTCCGTGTTTTCAGTGGAATTTTACGCAGCCAGACCAGGTGGTGAATATCAAAATAAATATATATAGAAATGTCAGAATGACCTACAATTTAGAATGAAGAGAGTATCTAGCTAGCATGGCAATTTTGGCAGCTTTATGTTTCAATAAAAAAAAGGTGATGTACGCAGTGCCTAGCTCAAATCCTTCTGCACCTATGAATTCTCAACTAAAATTTATCACATACATGTTTTCCAGAAAGTCTGGCATGAACTGCATCGAAATCAGGTACTCCGTAGAGGCAAATAGCTATACATCATTTTTAGGGATAACACACTTGGTTAATGCAGTCAATAAAATTTAGTTTATTTAGTTCTATTAATTTTGATTTTTGAAAAGCTGGAAACAAAAATCATCAAAGGAAACTAATAAAAATCAAACTTGAATAGCCGAAACATGGTTTTTAACCCCATTCTAAACAGTTCTGTCTATGAAAATTAAATGGTACAAAGGGAGAATAACAATACAAAAATTATATTGATATATGTCATGATATAAAATACAAGTGTGACGACAATGATATAATAAACTCACTACAACATATTCTCTTCAAGATATTAAACACACAAGTACTTAATAAGCATAAAATTGTAAGCTTTGGAAACGTGATACACAGAAATTTAGTTTATTAGTTATTTGGGATTTCTAGTTTAGATACAAAAGTAGTAAACGTTAGCCAAGAACAAAAAATGGAAAAACAAATAAAACATAAATCAGTTAATTTTACTATTAGGAGGCCTAACCTAACCATGAGAAAAAAAAGTTCTCCATTATAGTTTTGGGCAATTAAATAATGTGCATAATGTGGTTTTGGGTTCTTTAGTTTTGAAAAGCATGAAACAGAAACAATCAACGGTATGTGAAAAAAATCAAACATAAATAATCGAACTGTGGTTATTAACCAGAATTTGGGTCTACTGTCCTTCTTGGTAAACTTAAAAAGACAAAGGACAAAAATGGTACAAAAACGGTACTATTATATAATGGTAGGACTATGATAGCAGTAATATAACAGTTTGGAATTTCAGTTGTTGTAAATTAAAATCTAAAATAAAAATGCTTAACTAAGCAGATAAATTTTGGAATCAAATAAAACATGGATATTGGTTAAATTGTTTCAGTTTCAATTTCATTATCCAGTACTTTAGACTAATGCAATTAACAGTACTAGAACACAAAAGGACGAAATGGTTCAGTTAAAAATGGTTGTTACAAGCTTGCAACAAAAAATCCGTATATATTATATGCATGAAGGAATATGCAGAGTAGAAATTTGAAAACTTTTACCTTTTTTCCATCGGACATGCGAGGCTGATAGGTTTCTTGTAACCACATCACCTTCCTGCTACAGTGGTCGGCGGAACATTCATGGAAACCAGATGAGTCGTCCGGAAAAACAGCATCAGAGAAGACGTGGATTTTTCACCCAATGAGCCAAAACCAATGTGTGAGGAGAAGGAAAGAGTAGTAATCATGTGTGCAATGTGGTCCCTCTGGAATGCTCGGAATGATAGGAATCACCGAAAAACTCCGATCGATCCAAAGTTGGCAATTGACTGGGCGCTGGATGCCTCATCCTTTCTGCTGTCGAACGGGCAAAAACAACCCACTGTAGGCTGTCCGGCAAAATGGGTTCCTCCACTGGTTGGGGTGATCAAAGTGAACTGTGATGGGGGTTTCTGCTCTGATGATCGATCAGGAGCGACAGGAGCTGTGCTGAGGGACTCTGCAGGTTCCTTCATGGGGGCTTTAGCAAGATGGCTGCCGACGACACCTTCTGCTCTAGTGGCTGAAGCGGAAGCCTGTAGGGATGGCATACGCCTGGCGTTGGTAAAGGGATTCAGAAGGGTGGTGGTTGAAACAGACTCCCTGGAGCTGGTCTCCCTATGGAAGAATAGAAGACAACAGAGATCGGAAGTTGCTGTAATCCTGCAGGACATACAGGAATTGGCGATGGACCTCGATCTCTTTGATTGGGTTCACACTAGGAGATTAGCAAATGTAGCAGCCCACCTTTGTGCTAAACATGCTTCGGCTGTACTTCCTGTTTCTATGTGGCATGATGAGCCACCTAGCTTTCTTGTATCTTCACTTCTTAGTGATTGTAATCAGGGTGATGAATGAATGAAAGCTAAGTTCCCAAAAAAAAATGCACGCTGTAAAAGCAGTTCAAGATGATCATGTCCCCACTCATGAATCGTGCCTGTAATAATTCGTGCTGGTGACCTCCACGAAAACTAGGTCGCCAAGATTGTTTTGGCGAGAGCTAAACATCACAAAAATGCTAACATGAATGTTTTTTTCTTGTAGGCCACCGCTAATAAAAAATCATTTTCGTGTCCATATAAATTTTCATGAACAAGCATGCCAGGGGAGATGAGCAGAGAGGGAGTAGTAGCACGGTGGGAGGTGCCAGCAGCGAGAAAACTAAACCCATTAAGTGCAAAGCTAGTGTGTATCTAACTAGTTCATGAGAGTTGTCGTTATTTCCTCTCATGAAAATGGCATGCCTCCCACAAGAATCATTTTCGTGGAAGTTTACGCGACTGTTGGCATCACCGCCTACACGAAAATAAATTATTTTTATGACGGTCCATATAATACCATCCAATTTTCGTGACAGTTTTTCGCGCATCTATGAACATAAACATTTTCATGGGGGTTATTCATTCCTCTCATAAAAATGGCGCTCCTCAGATGAAATCTTCATTTTCTGATAGTAGCTAGCACTACCGAATTGACCACATTTTCCACATAAGATACCATGAACCTATTCGATTTGGCTTAGCAAATGATTCATGACATCGATCTACGTGATCCTTCTCTTTGGAAATTGTAAATGCTGGAGTGTACAGACGCTATTATGCATCCTTGTAGGGACTTTTCTGCAAATGTGACAATAAAAAGGGAGCAGAAGGTGTGTCTTCCAGAAGACGCAAACCCCTAATCCCCAAGCCCAGTTTTACATATAATAAAAAAACCGTAGACTATGTTGAGGGCAATTTTACCCATAATGTCTACCAAAGAAAAAAGATAATAGTAGAGGTTGTCAATACTATATCCAGGGAATTCTCAAAAAAAAAACTATATCCAGGGAAAAAATTGACAGCGCGCCGCAATATCACGCAAAGCATATATAGCTATATATGGACTAATGGAGTCGCAACATGTGAACACGGGGTTCTAAGGCAAAATATTGCAAGCACGCATATAAAAACACACATGTTCTGCAGAATACCAAATCTTACAATGAGAAATATATCAATGTAACATAGTTCGTCCAAAGCAATACAAAATACCAAAGGAAATGAAGTTCAAAGGCAGGTATGGCCTCAGCTGGCTCACATGTTTGCATTGTTCCACAGAAAATTTATTCCTTCATACTGATAAAAAAAATTACTCCTTGATGGGATAATGTGCAATGAGGAACCGCATGGCTTGTAGAGGTGCCGGAAGATCTCCATCTTCTTCAACCTGCTGACAGCGTTTGGCTATTTCCTTGCTCAGAATACTTCCCTTACTAATTGCTTCCTGAATGTCGGAAGAATATTTGGAAATAGCTTGACTAGCAGCCATCTCCTTCTCAATGAAATCAGCATTTTTCACCTTCAACAACTGAACAAGTCTGAGTTTTTCCTTCCCTTGTGCAATTTTTCTCCTCGCTTCTGTAATCTTTCTTTCCTCTTCTTGAATATAATTAGTATGTGCCGTTTCCAGTGCGTTGAGTGATTCCTGCCTTTTGTTCCCAGCAAGCTTCATATGCTCAATCTCCATACCTGATTTCGTGATTTTCTCTCGTACAAACACAGCTTTCTCGAGAACCTCTCCAACTTTTTTCATCCTCTCAGATAGCTCTGCCATGGTGCTTTTGGGCTGCTGGCCAGACCCGTCATCATCAAGCTCTTTCTTCAGAATTTGTGAGAAGAAAAGAAATTCTCCCATCCATCCAATGTCACTGTGATTTCCTCGATGAAATTTGGCTGGTTGAATTGTTCTGCATTAGCCAGTGTTTGGAGATTCTTCAGATCAACGATAATTTTCTTAAAAGCAAACTTTGTTCTGGAGCAGGCAGACTCTGGGAGATCCAGTGGAGCACCAGGCATTTGATCCAATTTCTTTGGTGATGGTGGAAGAGTAACAGCATCAAAAACACTGTCTGCCTTCTCAAAGTACTCCTGTACAATGTCCTCAGCACTCTGTTTTATATCGGTAATGTGCTTAATGCTGACTGTGGCATCCCAGTCTTCCGGGCCTGTGCTAAGGAGTAAGGAAAACAAAATACAAGTTAGAATGTAAGAAAAGGTTGGTAAGCATGCGTGTGTTTGCGTGCCTATGATAGGTGAGGGAAAAAATCAAGAAATTTGTTGTAATCATCATTCCAGTCAGCCTCGTCACTATTGATGCATCATAGATTCTTCCTTCGGTGCCATAGAATTTTTCAAAGTTTCTTCAGTTCCACAGAAGTTTTGTTTTATTTCCTCAGTTCGATTCCGTCGCCATTTACGTTAATAAAGTGTTAACTATTGTGAGAAAAGATGATTTTGACCCTAGCCCCACATGTTATGGGGTCTAGTTTTACTTGTCCTCTCCATCTCCCTCTCTTACTCTCCCTATTTTCTCCCACGCTGCCGCTCCCCACCCCTGCGCCCTACCTCACGGCACGCAACTACTCCCCGCTCCCCGTGCCGCCCCACTGCTCCCCACGGCGCGCCGTCGCTCCCTGCGCCACACCATGCTAGTGCCCTTCCGTCCACCGTGCGGCGCCATACTCTGGCCGTGGCAGCATGCCACCCTCCTCATTCCGTACCACCCACCTTGTG
>OAMR01000828.1:189716-219446 GCA_900205405.1 Echinochloa crus-galli | reverse complement strand
CCTGGTGCACACGCCACAGCACCCTCCATGTGGCCGCCCTGCCCCCGTCGCCATCGTAGCTGCCCGTGCCTACGGGAAAAATGGACGGAATGGTTCTAAGGGAATAAATCAAAACTTCTATGGCACTGAATGAACTTTGAAAAGTTTTATGGCACTGAGAGAAGCCACATAAATTTTAATGGCACTAAAGGAATTGGTTCTAAATTCTATTATTTGAAAGACTAACATGTTCTTGATGTCCTCATCAAACGAGTGGTTTCTTCATCGTCAGGAAATATACCCAGTGCCCCCTTGTTGAAATCCTTCTGCACATATGATTTTTTATCAAATGCGTTCATCATTAATATGACTCTAAAATTAAGAATGATCGAGGACCAAAACAATCATGTAACTCTGCAACACTTGTGGCATTTGTGTGTCTCTATTATTCCGGTACGTTTGTACAAAGATAAATACATCAAAAATACTTACATTAGTTGAATTCATAGTGTTATCACTAACTGAAAAATATGAAACATGTTAGAGGTCAACCTGCGCTTCCATATGACCGAATGAAGTGATCAACCCACGTTTCTTTGTGATAATTTCACCACATGATCCATCAACAATCTTCCGCTTTTCTGATAGACAATGTTGATTTCATAGTTAGACACACTTCTGTGAATGTAATATACGCCAACCTGAAAAGCACTTACGGTTTATAGTAGCAGTCATAGAGATATCAACTGTGTAGCTATTCGCCTGCATGCAGTAATGTCAGATAGATAAGCTTTTGTAGTTTTGTTTAGATGTGAGAAAAAAAACTCCAGTGTTTGGAGATATAGACCTGTCCCGATTCCTGAATGCCAATTAGTTCATTGCGTTGATCGGACATATCACAGTTTTCATTACCTGTTGAATAATTATCTGGGTCCATCATCTCTTCTGGATGAATGTTTTCATGGAATGGTATATTTTCAGCAAGACTGTTAGTTTGCGCCTCCTCTTGAGCATATGTTGGATCTGAAACTGCAATAATCTACAAATACATAGGAACCCAACATTAGGAGTGAATATATAAGTAAAATTAACAAGAATTTACACAATTATTAATAGAATCAAAATTTTTAGGAAGGATGGTGATAATTCAAGATGAACAAATGAGTGATGAACTGACAGGGTGCTGCAACATGGAAACTCTGGTGTTCTTTTCAGCTGTTTCAATAGTACATCCATTGCACGTAGAATCTAAATTCAACGTATCTGCACAAAAGAAAATACAAAATACAACAAGCATTTAGAATCCAATGGTGCAGAAAGGATTGGAATTTGTGGACTATTAAACCTCAACTTCAAAGCTGAGAAACATAAAATAAGTGTCAGTGTTCTGTCTAAAATAATTTTATGAAGCTATGGCACATAAATGTGTGTGAGCGATAGTTAACTTTATATTCAAATTAGTTTTTAAGGGTAACCAATAGTTTTTTATTTAACTATTTGTTTAGAGATGAAATCCTTCCAGATTAGTGGCACCAAAATTGATGACTTTTAACTTGACAGTATGCCACCACTCATTTGCAAACAAAAAGAAAGGACCGGCGAGTCCAGATGCACTTATTTTAGTGGCACAAGCTCAGTCAAGAACTACCAATGCAGCCAAAGGCCTTTCTAGAATAATTGTTGCATTTCATGTTTAAACAAAGGTTGACTGTGCCATGCTAAATTTTCTAGAAGAACTTTTCAATTTCCATGTTCCAAGAGGATGGCTTTTGAGCTAACCAACCAAACAAGATGATGACATAGTCAAACTCAAATGGGACTGAATACTAGTAAAAAAATAGAACTAAGATTCCATATACTAGTAAACACAGCGACATGAGAAATTAGTAAGAAATGAGAGTCCCTAATTCTATGGCAAGAATTATGTTCGTACATTGAACAAATCGCTAATTCTATTCCAGAGTAATGTTCATACCTTCTCCTGCCCCGCGTGATTGTGGGCTCGCAGCAGATCTTGTTCTGGCCATATGAAACACATGAAATTAAGAATAGCTACAGTGAAAATTAAGAAGTATGTACACATGGTTCTAATTAAGAATGGATAGGACAAATTAAAACAAAATGAGAACTAAAGAGCACCATAAGAACGGGAGAGAAAAAGAGAGAATCATAAAAAGGAGGTGAAATGGAGCAACGAATCATAAAAACATGCTTGAATGGGCACTAGCAAGCAAACCTGTTTTATTTCAATTAATCAAAGAAGGTATCTCATAAAACAAATTGAATAAAATATCATTAAAACAATCCTCAGTAATGTGCCCCCGGGCCCGGCCTGGACCTACATTACTGACGATTGTTCTAATGATGTTTCCATACCAATCAGCACTTACAGAGACTTTATCAATGGTGCAGTGAAAAAGGAGTATTTCAGTGAAAGGGTGTCCTTTCATGAAATGAAATGGACAATACCTCCACATTTTCAACAAAAGGACTCTAATCATAGTCTCTAGGTATTCTTTATCTAAACTGCCGATATTCTAACTAAGTTGGACCCCGTGGTTGAAATGTTAGAGATGGTGTGATTTTACATGGATGGCATTATGAGTCCATTTTAGAGTAAAGGGGATCAAACCATGTGTTGGGTTAAAAAAAATGGACCATGTTCTATCACAGTACAGCAAAGAGTTGTAGTTTTAAACAGTAGAATGTAATAGTTTATGGTTCAAAAAATTGGTGCATAATTTTTTTCAAATGCTGTATTTTTCAAAAAATTGGAGGAAAGCCGTATTTTTCAAATGCTATATCCAACAGGCCCCTACCCCGATCCTCCAAAAAGAACGTCACCAGTGGACACCCCCAGAACATCTCCATCGTCGCCATCCTCCACATCTTCTGAGTCGATACGTCTTGTTCTTTGACCGTCATCATTCATAAAAGCCTTGGTTGAGCTGCTACATTGAAGAAAAAATAGTCCAATTAACTATAACTTGCTTGCAACAAGTCGGCTCCAGATTACAAGGAAATTTACCTCATTCCTTGCCGAGAAGACTCGGGCGGCCGATCGGATTCTGGGTCTATGATGATCACATCGTTATCATGTTCCACTGCTGGTAAATTCGTAATAGGCGCAGGTGCAGACGACGACGGTTCTAGGGCAGCAGGCGCACGTGCAGACGGCTCTAGGACATGTTGCGGAAAACGGTTCAGATATTTCAGGCACAGCACCCTCAGCCAATATGCACCGTAAAAGCAGTCCCAGACCATCGTCCTCTTATTCGGAAGCATAATGTGGCGCATCTCCTTGTATGCTATCTCCCAGACCATCGCCGCCCAATCCACCCTATACACCACACCATCCTTCACGTCCTGGACCGCCCGGCCGGGCAGACCGCACAACCCGTCAAGCCTCCTGCTGATCCTCTTGTGCACCGGCATGGTGTATGTGTCGATGAACATGGTGGCAGTGGAGGCCACAGCTTGGGCTGACACGTTGGGCGGGCTTGGCAGGACTCTCCTTGGCTTCAGCCGCTGGGCAAACTGAAACTCGTGTGCTTGGATTGGCATGTAGATGCGGAACTTATCATCAATACTACTGCCATATCTGAAGGAGCACATGAAATTGACTAGGAAGTCACGGTGCGAGTCGATGGGGGAGGAGAAGGGAAGGTGAACGAATTCGAAGAGGCCAAGGACGCGCAGGGCCTCGTCGTCCATTCCTGGGGGCTTGGGCGGCGGGTCAAGGATGCGCAGATGTTGCCTGACGAGCTTCAGGTGAGCCTCCATATATCTTGTCTGTCGCCATCTGAGGATTCGGAGGCCCCTTGCCGGCGGTGATCAGTGCGGCGGCGCCCCCAGGCGACTCATCAAACCCTAGCAAATAGCTAAGAGGTCATCCCAAAATTGCCAGAAGTAAGTTGATTGGAGAACGGGGAATTCTGGATCTACCTGGTCGATTTCCTCTTGCGAGAGCTGAGTTCTTGGTTGCTGGCCAAAATGCAAGCGAGTGGAGATGCTGCCCAAAGAGGCAAAATGGTGCCGCGCTGCTTGGGGCCGGTAGATCGATGCCGAGAGGAGAGTTGTATTACTGTCGTTTGGCCATTTATTACAAAAGATATCTGGGTGCCTGCTTGCACCACGTCAGTGTGCCAACGAAAACTGATACTCGGTTCCTTAGCATGTAAGCTTTCTTTTTTTCCTCTTCCATCGTTGATTTTGCACCGCTTGAGATAGTGCTGCCTCCATAATACGTATCTCTTCTTCTTTTTTGAGAAAAATACGTATCTCTCTTCTAACGGGAGAAATACTTCTCGACCATGTTGTTGTCCCCAGACTGGCCTATTTCAACCATACTACCCATAAAGCATTCAGGAGACAAAATCTCACGGGAGAGACATGTCAGCCTAATGATAATGAACAGATTTTTTGATGACCTTGCGAGGGGAATTATTACTTTAACTTGGGGATAATGTCTTGAACTTATGGGACTACTTGTCTTTCGGGGATTATGGATGTAAAATGTATATTCCTAATAACAATCTCCTTTCCCTATATTCCTAGTTAAAGGAGATTGAGAGGAAAAAATACAGCTCCAACAGACCCCCTTTCCGTATAATTTTTTCTCAATCATCCCCTTTATTCTAATTCTATTCCCGTTTAAAAAGGGGAGCCAACTCCTCTCCCCTTTCCTTTTTTCCCGTGAAACACCCACGCCCGACGCGGGAGGCTCCCAGCGCCCCCACGCACCACCGCTCGGGCGCCCGCCGCGCCGCGCCGCGCACCGCCAGCCCGCCGCACCAAGCTTCCGAGCGTGCGCGCGCCCGCCCGCCCGCCGAGCACCGCCGCCCCTGCCGTACCAAGCCCAGCGAGCGCGGCCGCCCTGCCTAGCTACACCCGGCCTCGCGAGCTGTAGTGCTGGGAGAGGAAAGACCAAGGGAGAGAAGAGTACGGTAGAAGGAAAAAATTGGTTTATCCGCTGACATATGGGACCCATTTGTAAGTGGAGATAGAAATAAAGGGAAAGGGGATCTGTTGGAGACTATCTCCCCAATACGCTGAAAATCTGAAGGGGATTCCCCTATATAGCAAGAAAAAAGGGAAAGGGGATCTCTTGGAAATGTGATAATAATTATAACCTAGAATGTTAATACTCCCTCCATTCTGAAATAAGTGACGTTTAGGACAGCGACACGGTCTCCAAAACACAACTTTGACCTCTTGTTATTATAAAAATATTTATCAAAGAGTGATATATGTATACTTTTATGAAAGTATTTTTCAAGACAAATATATTCATATAGTTTTCACATTTACAAACTCAACAAACTCAACAATTTAAAAGTTATTGATGATTTATATTCCCAATGTTTGACCCAAACCTTGTCCTAAACGTCAGTTACGTGGACTATTTACTAATTGATGTATGCACTACATATTGTATGAAAAAATGGTTACTTTATGTATATAATTTAATAAAAAAATTACATAGATGTATCAGAAAAGATACTCCGTAGTACCAAGTACCAACTGCCAGAACATCATGTCCTATAAACATTAGTTCAAACGCACAGGGGTACAACGGACAGATCAAGCACAAGAGAATTATTAGAAATATCAGATGCACTGGAGAATCACTACATCATATAATAAAGACCTAGAGCTGTACAATTATGTTTTGGAACTCTGCAAAATAGGCCCTTAAATGCACGCCTGAATCCATCGCTATATCCAATCTGAATTCAGGTTCATTAAAGCTTGTCATAACTCAGAAGGCACGATCAAGCGAGCTTTGGCTCGATAACGGCTTTATTGTAATTAGATCCAACAATTCGTACAGCTAGAGTTGTGACTGGACTTTGACTATGTGCAAATATATCTATGATGGAACAAACATAGTATATACATTCAGGTATTAGAAATTTTTTGCTTGATAATAAATCCAACATAAGATGTGGCATAATTTTGTTCTTGGGTCTATCAAATTGACACACAAAGCAAAGCCTTAACACATTAAAGCAATAGATAAACTAACAGAAACAAAAAAGCTTAGACCATCCACTGTAGGATCACATCCTCAAATAGCAAACTTATTCCACATTGATGGGATAGTGGGCAAGGAGGGAGCGCAAGGCTTGTACCGGCCCCGGCAGGCCTCCATCTTCTTCAGCCCGCTGAAGACGCTTGGCTATTTCTTCTCTCAGAGCTTTCCCCTTGGTGGCTATGTTCTCCAAGCAGGAAGAAGAAACATTAATGGCTTCAGTAACAGCCATCTCCTCTTTAAAGAAGCCAGCATTCTTCACCTCCAATGACTCCACAATTCTAAGGCTTTCCTTCTCGTCTGCAAGCTCTCTCTGCATTTCATGAATCTCTTTCTCCAGTCTTTGAACATTGTCAGTATGCACAGTTTTCAGGACTTTGATAGATTCATGACTTCTGTTCCCAGCAAGCCTCAGCTGCTCAATCTCCAAAAATGACTGGGTGATTTCCTCACGTACCCACAAACCTTTCTCCAGCAACTCATTGACATGTTTCATCCTCTCAGATAGCTCCATTGCAGTGCTTTGAAACTGCTGTCTAGGTTCCCCATCAATTTCTTTCATCAGACAATTTAGCTTTGTAACCATCTCCATTGCTTCTTCAGTCAGGTAAGAAGTGAAGCAATTCTGCCACCCATGTAACATCATCCTGACGTCCTGAAGAAAGGTTTCCTGATATTCTGCATTGGCCATGGCTTTGAGCTTCTTCACATCGGCGATAATTGTCTGTGACGCATATTTAGTTCCAGAGCAGGCAGACTCTGGCAGTCGTAGTGGAGCACCAGGAGTTGGATAAGATTTCTTTGGACATGGGGAAAGGGTTCTAGAATCAAAAGCAGTGTCTACCTTCTCCACATACTGCTTCACAATCTCCATGACACTCTTTTTTATTTTGGAGATTTGGACAACACTCTTGGTAGAATCCCAATCCTCTAAACCTGTGAATAAAATGATATGGAAAGTAAATAAATGTATAAAACTATCATTCTATCGTGCACCACAAATATTACTTGGTGGAGAACTTACATTTTCTAGTCAAATGATGTTTCTTTGTGACAACTGAGTTGGATACAATGCTGCATTGGTAGTCAATATAATGTTGGAATAAAAGAAATCATGACTCATGCAGTCATGCATAAAATAAATAAATTATTTCAAAGCAGGCCCGGCCTGGAGAAGGAAACCAAAATGGGGGTTTACCTCAGTTTGGGATTCTTGTCATCTTGTTCCTGGACCCTCATAACTGGGAGAAACATAACATTTTCACCCAAATGAGCCTCACCCAATATACACAGTAAAATAAGGAGAGGATTTGCTTCTTTCTATATTTTGCAGAAGGAAAGATACAGAATCAAGTAAAATGATTAGTTGTTCCTAACATCGAATATAAGGGTAGAGCAAAAACATACTGTACTAGTGGTGTTATGAACAAATTAAACAGAGCACCGATTGAGTAATAAAAACAAAATCCTGTGATATTCTCAAAGACATAAATGCCATTTTTTTACTCTTATGTTATATCCTTTGGGGCATAAGATGGGAGCATTAAAATCCATATTCCTAGTTTCCTACCTTGGCCCTTGTCGACCCGATCTATGGTGGCCATGCCCAAGACCAATTGAGGTTGGGTTTCTAGCACATAAGTAGCACCCCATGGATTGTGCACCTCATCCGTCTCCATGTTTACTGGCGGGCAAGGTTTTTAATTCCGGTAGAAAAAAAAATTCGGGACCGAGCGAAAAAATCAAAATTCCGGGAATTTCGGGTGAATTTCGGGTACTGTAGCATTTTCTTTTTAAAAAAATAATTAAATTTGCACTAAAAAACAAAATTCCGGAGGATTTTTTCCGTTCCGGTACCCAGCGAAAAAGCCAAAATTTCGGGTTTTCCGCGAAATTCCGGCCGGAATTGTGAACCATTATGGCGGGTTCACGTATTGTTGCCCCCTCTGCGCTTGTCTCTGCAGGTCAACATGCAGTTTATTTTGCTAGACCACAGACATATATTGAGCATGTAAATATATTCGGTTGCCACATATACTCAAGTAGTACCTCTAGCAGGAGTTGTCCATTCAGCTGATCCACATGAAATTCTGCCTTTTGGGAGCACCCATATGGTCTTCGCCCACCCCGCAACCCCGCATGAGCACACATTGCTTTAAGATCACGCATTGAAAACCATGACAACTGCACATTCTCTGCGAGGGTCCTTGCAAGCTGCATTTTATCCCCATTTTGGTCAAAAGCAATACACCACCTGTGCAGGTTCTTGATGCCATCGATAGAAAACGTCCCGGCGATCACATCGGCAATCTAACAAAATAATGAGAGGACATAATAATAAGTATGCCAAAGTTTTCCCAAGATAAAAAAAAATCAGCATTACCGACTTACCATAACAACATTTCCTGCTTCAGCATTTGTCATCAAGCTTCGCTGTTGACCACGCTTGCACGCTCCGGTGGACTTCTTACGACCCATTCTCCAACTAAGACAAAATGCAGATACGTTACAATGGTTTAGCATTGATCACAGCGAAAGGAGAGAAAAGATTGGCAAAAACATTGCATCGTAGAGTTAGCACGTAGCACTGCATCTATTATATAAATGTATGCCGCGCAAGGTGTGTCGATCGGGGCCCTAGAGCTCCCAGCGAGAGCTAGTGGTCTAGAAGTGGGCGGGGCAGCTAGGGAAGACGGGCTCACCAGCCGAGAGCCGCGGACTGCCTGGAGCTCACCGGAGACGTCGGCCGCTGTCGATGGAGTTCGCCGGGGAAGAGGCGAGTGCTAGGCGGCCGGAGAAAGAGAAGAACAAACCACCGCGCGGATTTATTTATAGAGGACACGTACGTACGGCAGGACGGGGAGGGGCGAGCCTGATGGAGAGGTGGGCGGCCACGCCTCGAGCAGCGCGGGAATAGTGAGCGTCGTCGGTCGTTGGCATTCAAGCCGGAGAAGGGAGAACGCAAGGAAACTCTCTCGTCCCGCGTGGAGCAAGTGCGGGTCGTCTACATTGCCGCTTCGTTGCCTGGGGCAAGTGTGAAGTCTTTGCCTCTTTTGTTTTCCCTGTTTGCCTCTTTTGTATTCCGTGTTGCCGACTTTCATTTCTAGGGACCATGCTGCATTGGTAATTGGCTGGGATTAACTGCCGCATGCATGCATGCATATATGCAGGTAGATGAACTAGTGCGATTTTGAGATAGCTAGCAAAACAGTCGTTGGCCTTGCAAAGAGCAAGTTCAAACAATCGTTGGCCTAGAAATGAAAGTCGTACCACCGGACAACATGTCAGCTGGCGGAGAGATAGAAGTGAGCTAGGCGTTGGCCTGGGTTGCGTCGATCAGCTAAACATGGACGTACATACTCTATGCGCTGTGTCGGTCGAGTGTTGAGAGAAGTAATGGCATAAAGACCTGTATTGTATGACGTGTGGGTCCAAAACAATAAAATTGAGTTTCTCAAAAGCAGCTCGTGTTTGCCGGCCTCTCCACGCTTCACGCGTAGTACAGCGTAGCCCCATTTTTTCGATAAGGAAAACTTTATTAATCTTAGACAATTACATGAAGAAGATACAATTACACTAAAATCGTTCCCGGCCTCTGCATAGCTAAGATGTACACAGCTTAAAAGAAAAAATAAAAAAGAAGACATAAAAAAATTATGTCATAACAGACTACCCATACGACTTAACCTTCAATTTCATACACCAACAAAACAGCATATGGACTACGAGAAAGGCTCTCTAAAAACAACGCCTCCAACAAGAAAACAACACATAGCATAGCCCCATACCCAATAAAAGGAACAATGCTATGAAAAAAGTATCCAAATCAAAATCTAATCACACCATAATGTTTGTCATGACAAGATTTTAAAATAAGATAACATTTAATTATATCTAGATAAAATTATTTTGAAATATTTTTTAGTTTCTTCTGTTCTTATTTTTAGCATTTATTTTCTAACAAATGCAAAGATGGCAGTGGGCATCGCCCATGGGCTCTACACGGCTTCAGCAAACAGTGGCAGTGTCACCACTCACCAGCTCTGTATGCAAGCGAGTGGACAGCCAAGGCCCCACTCCCTCGCCTTGCCTTTGTTGTCTACGATGCGCGGGAGGCACAAAGAGACCAGAAATATGCCGCTATGATAAGGCAAACGATAGGTTTTCTTTTTCCTTTTATGGAAGACATAGGCCTCACCTTATGACAAAAAAAAAGAATATCTATAGAACCTATATAGATGCACCTCATTAACTATTTCTCTCAACATACAAGCTAGTCGCGTCATTTAGGAACTCATTATATCAAATGCCACATCACCATCCACTAGAACCATCTATATATGGCATCCATCGATCTTCTATGACCAATAGCCTCCATGGTCTTTGCGAGTACAATGCTAAAAAATTTGCACAGTAGATGTCATCCACCAATCTTCTATTACCAATAGCATCCATGGTCTTTGCGAGTACAATGCTACAAAATAGGCACGGTAGAAATACATAGATGATCAATCATTTAAGAGTCATTCTTTCTCAATAAAATGAATATGTTTTAATGTATAATATGGTTTGTAAAAAAAATTCTATGCAATCACCTTAGTGTTTCTATTTTTAATGTCTCATTAAAATATTGTTTCAGAAATTCCTGCGGCATCGCGTGGGGTATTTATGTCATCCATCGATCTTCTATGACCAATAGCATCTATGGCTTTTGCGAATACAATGCTATAAAATTCGCACAGTGGCGCGCCGTGCCACGGTGGCAGGCTTGCCGTGCCACATGCTTTGGCACGGCAGCCATGTTTGGTCGCGCCTCGCTTCTTGGCGCGACCAAAAGGGTCACCGGTTGCAGATAAAGTTTGGGCGGTTTTTTTTAAATATTCTTTAAGAATTGGCTAAAATTAAAAAAATATGTACTGCTACGCCCAGCCTACGACCATAAATAGACGGCCAGAGTGTTCCCTCGAACTTATAAACTGAACCAAGGCCACCTCCAACTTCAGCCAGGATATTCCGAATTACGAATTACACAGGCGATCGAATTCCAAATTGCACAGGTGACCGAATTCCGAATTCCGAAACGGCGCGTACGTGCGCGTACGCGGGAGTATAAAGCTAAACAACCCCCCGTCGTCACCTCATGTGATCTCGCCTTCCACTTCCACCCGCCTATCATCTCTCTGTGCCCTCGATCAGAACCAACCAGCCAACAGCATGTCGACTACAGTGAAACATGGAAAAAATTGAGAGAATGCCATCGGCACGTCGTGGGGAACGATTTTCCCCACTTTTCACCCACGAAAACGGTGAATTGGGGGGGGGGGTCTGGGGAGGAATGGCGGCCGGAAGCAGAGCTCCTCCCGGACGGCCTCGGGTTGGAGGAATAAGAAGTGAGGGGGGAGAGAGAGGGGAGGCTGCGGCGCGAACTCTATGTTTCAGGTGTCGCGCCACCCCGCCTGGCGGCGCATGTGGCGTGGCAACGCCCCGTGCCAAGCTGGCGGCCCGTGGCGCGCTGTGCCACGGTGGCAGGCTTGCCGCGCCACATCTTGGCGTGACCAAAAGGGTCACCGGTTGCAGATAAAGTTTGGGGCGGTTTTTTTAAAATATTATTAAGAATTGGCTAAAATTAAAAAAAAATATGTACTGCTACGCCCGGCCTACCACCATAAATAGACGGCCAGAGTGTTCCCTCGAACTTATAAACTGAAGCAAGGCCACCTCCAACTTCAGCCAGGATATTCTGAATTCTGAATTACACAAGCGACCGATTTCCAAATTGCCCAGGCGACCGAATTCCAAAACGGCGCGTACGTGCGCGTACGTGGGAGTATAAAGCTAAAGAATCCCCCGTTGTTACCTCCTGTGATCTCGCCTTCCAGTTCCACCCGCCTCTCGTCTCTCTGTGCCCTCGATCAGAACAAACCAGCCAATAGCATGTCGACCACGGTGAAACATGGAAAAAATTGAGAGAATACCTTCGGCGCGTCGCGGGGAATGATTTCCCCTACTTTTCCACCACTAAAACGGTGAATTGGGGGGGGGGGTCTGCAAGAGGAATGGCGGCCGGCAGCGGAGCTTCTCCCGGACGGCTGTTGGCGGTCGTTACAGCCCAAATCCGACCATCAATACTCGGGAATAAACGAGGTTATATGCAACATTCCATGTACTTAGGTTTTATTTCTAATAAAGTTCCACGAGTTTTGGTGAGTGTCACTTGTGCAGGTACAACTATGACAAATATGTGCTATTGGGGCCGAAAATGACCGAATCGGCCGAACGACTCCGTTCGGCCGATTATCCCCCTTAGCCGTACGGGCCGCCGGAAGCCGTCCACATCACCGATGACCAAGCGGACACAACATATGACAAGTGGACGACCGCCAACTCAACCCGGACCCATGCCAAGTCATTCTGGGCCCACACAACTCAATCCCACGCATCAGAGGCCGGTCCAGGAGCACCACACAGGAGAGGCAGTGCTGGGGGGTGGGCCTGGGCTCCCAGCCCAGTTCGGCCGAACTGGGGGGTTCGCCCGAACCGCCCCCAGTTGCCAAACTGACTCCCAGGAGCACATCTCGGCCCTTGGTGCAGATGCCCGGTTCGGCCGAACTGGCCAGTTCGACCGAACCGGGGAATTCGGCCGAAGGCCCGGCACCGCCTCCCTGGTTGCCTTGGCTGCTACCCTACCTCAACCGACCTTTGGAGCTATAAATAGAGGGTCACTTTCACTTGTAAACACACACCAAGCCAATGAGCTCATTTCCACTTTCATTCTAGTAGAGTTAGGATAGTTTAGTTGGGAGTTAGAGTTGAGTCGAGCTTTGCCTCGGAGGTTCCGGAGTCGTCTTCAGAAGCTCTGGTATAAGCTCTTGTATCTTTTACCTTTCCTTTTGCAAGACTTTGAGTATCAATAATAGTTATCTTTATCACTTTCATGTGTAGACACTCCTATTCATTGTATATTTGTACATTAGGTTCAGGCTGCTAGTGCTGGCTCTGTAGCCGCTGTATCTCTAAGATAGAGTGACATAGGTAGATAAAGTATCCAGGAGTCCTCTATCTCCTCTCGTTATCCTCCCAGCTATCTATCTTTTCTCTCCCTTACCTGAGTATCCCTTGAGCTGTGTGTCCGGTATATCCACTCCTATCCAATACCGTTATCCCCTGTCTTGTCTAGTCGTGTACCCTTCTCTGATAGTCTCGAATATCTGTTCACTAGTAATCTTGCCAAAGCTTCCCTGCGGAAATATAAATTACGATACATTGGAATACTCCCAGGTGAAGTGCTACAGCGGTGATTCTGTGCGCTTGCAGAATATTCCTATATTTTACTAAGCCATAAGGAAAACCTCTGAAACACTCCTTACCCCAGTACCAGGATTCTCAATTCTGATATTGGATCGTAAGAAGTGCCAACAACGGCCTCGGGTTGGAGGAAGAAGAAGTGAGGGTGGAGAGAGAGGGGAGGCCGTGACGTGGCCTGTTTGTTGCAGATGTCGCGCCACCCCGCCTGCCGGCGCATGTGGCGCGGCAGCGCCCGTGCCAACTTGGCGGCCCGTGGCGTGCTGTGCCACGGTGGCAGGCTTGCCGCGCCACATGCTTTGGCACGGCAACCATGTTTGGTCGCGCCTCGCTTCTTGGTGCGACCAAAAGGGTCCACTGGGTTCAGATAAAGTTTGGGGCGGTTTTTTAAAAAATATTCTTTAAGAATTGGTTAAAATTAAAAAAAATATGTACTGCTACGCCCGGCCTACCACCATAAGTAGACGGCCAGAGTGTTCCCTCGAACTTATAGATGGCAACCATGTTTGGTCGCGCCTCGCTTCTTGGCGCAACCAAAAGGGTCACCAGGTGCAGATAAAGTTTGGGGCGGGTTTTTTTAAAATATTGTTTAAGAATTGGTTAAAATTAAAAAAAATATGTACTGCTACGCCCGGCCTACCACCATAAATAGATGGCCTGAGTGTTTCCTCGAACTATTAAACTGAAGCAAGGCCACCTCCAACTTCCGATCCGTAGACCATGAAGAATGGTGATTATCCGGTTGCTCTATTCCGTTGGGTACGGAGGCCCCGTACCATGTGTGGTACTTCTTTAGCCCAGCGGCCTGCGCGTGGGTTTAGTGCATCGTAGATTTCTTTTTTGAGGGCATCCAGGACCATGCCATTTGCCCGTTCGACCTGTCCGTTGCACCATGGGTGAGCTGAAGACGAGTAGTAGACATCGATCTGGCTGTCTTGGCAGAAATCCCAGAATTCGTGTCCTGTGAACTGGGAGCCGAGGTCGGTGATGATCCGATTTGGGCCTCCGAAGCGGTGCGTTATTTCTTCGATGAAGGCCGCTGCCGTGGCCGACTTGGTGTCGGTGACGACCTTGTAGCAATCCATTTGGTGAACTTGTCCACCGCGACGAGTAGGTGCTTGAATCCGCCTTGAGCTGGCTTAAATGATACTGCGAAGGGCCAGGATGGTGGGATTGTGCGTAGCGCCTGAGCCGGCAGGTGCTTTTGCTTCTGGAAGAACTAGCACCCGGCGCAACGCTGGACGAATTTCTTTGCGTCAGAGACCGCGGTGGGCCAGAAGAACCTGGATCTGTAGATCTTGCCAACCAGCGTTTTAGTTGCCGCATGATTGCTGCATGCACCCGAATGTATTTCATGCAGTAGTGCCAGGCCTTCGCTGCGCAGGATGCACTTCATGAGTGCTCCTGATGATGCCGCTTTTCTGTAGAGTTCCGAGCCGATGACCACATAGTTGGCGCTTCGCCGACTGAGCTGCTCGAGGGCGACCTTGTTTGCTTTGAGCTTGCCTTCTATGGTCATTAGGTCATTCTTCACGAACGCGATGAATGGTTTGCGCCAATCTTCTTCTGTTTCTGGAGGAGCCGTGATTGCTGCGACGACCTGGTCGGCAATGGCTGTAGGTTCGCCTGCGTCCACTAGTTTGATGGATGGCTTCCGTAGATCTTGTACGAATACGCCAGTGGGTACATGGGATCACTTGGACCCGAGTTTGGACAGGACATCCGCGGCGACATTTTCTTCGCGCGGCACATGACGGCACTCTAGCCCATAGAAGTGGGCTTCTAGTTTCCGATCTTTTGCGCAGTAGGCGTCCATCGTTTCTTTTGAACACTCCCAATTCTTGTTGGCTTGCTCGACGACTACCTTTGAGTCTCCAAAGCATAGCAGATGCTTGATGCCGAGGGTGATGGCTATCTTCAAACCGTGGATCAGCGCTTCGTACTCGGCGCCATTGTTTGTCACCTTGTAGTGGATCTGCAACACGTACTTGAGGTGCTTGCCTTCTGGCGATATAAGTAGTACTCCTGCACCGGCTCCTTCGAGGTTCAAGGCGCCATCGAAGTACAAGGTCCAGTGCTCAGGTGGCTCAGTGGGTGTGGGCGCCTGTAGTTCTGTCCACTCGGCCAGGAAGTCGACCAGCACTTCTGATTTGATAGACTGCCTTGACCTGAAGGTGATGTCAAAGCTTCCGAGTTCTATCGCCCATTTGACGACTCAGCCGTTGATGTCACGGTTGTGGAGGATTTTGCCGAGTGGGAAGTTGGATACCACATGTATGGGGTGAGCCTGGAAGTAGTGGCGCAGCTTTCTTGAGCAGATCAAGAGTGCGTAGAGTAGCTTTTGCGGGTGTTGGTATCGAATTTTTGACTCGGCCAGCACTTCGCTAATGTAATATACCGGTCTCTGAACCGGGTAAGAGTGTCCGTCTTCTTGGCGCTCCACGACCAAGGTTGTGCTGACCACGTTGGTGGTTGCTGCTATGTATAGCAGAAGGGGTTCATTTTTCTTTGGCCCGACAAGCACCGGCGGGGTGACAAGGAATGCTTTCAGGTCGGCCAACGCTTGGTCGGCTTCTGGCGTCCACTCGAACTTGTCGGCCTTCTTCAAGAGCTTGAAGAAGGGGGGCCCCCGTTCACCTAGCTTGCTGATGAACCGGCTTAGGGCTGCCATCATTCCTATCAGCTTCATTACTTCTTTCTTGTTCTTGGGAGGCAGCAGGTTCCGGATTGCTGCGATTTTGGTCGGATTAGCCTCTATGCCCCGCTGGCTTACCAAGAACCCCAAGAGCTTGCCTAAGGGTACCCCAAAGACGCACTTGGTCGGGTTTAGCTTCCATCTGTAGCGGCGGAGGTTGTTGAATGTTTCTTGGAGGTCGGCGATCAGGGTGTCCGGGTCGTAGGTCTTGACCACGACATCGTCGACGTAAGCTTCAACGTTACGTCCGATTTGAGTGTCCAGGCAACCCTGGATTGCCTTTTGGTACGTCGCTCCGGCATTCTTGAGGCCGAAGGTCAATGTCTTGTAGCAATATATACCATGGGACGTGATGAACGCCGTTTTGTCTTGGTCAGCCGGGTTTAACGCTATCTGGTGGTAGCCGGAATAGCAGTCGAGGAAGGAAAATAGTAGACACCCGGCCGTGGAATCGACAACCTGGTCGATGCGGGGAAGTGGGAAGGAGTCCTTAGGGCAGTGTTTGTTGAGATTGGTATAATCAATACACATTCTCCATTCACCGGTTTTCTTCTTGACAAGTACAGGATTTGCAAGCCATTCAGGGTGCATGCACTCCCGAATGAAACCGGCTGCTAAAAGCTTATTCAACTCTACCCTAATGGCCTCCTTGCGATCTTGTGCAAACCGTCGAAGTTTCTGCTTTACCGGCTTGGCGGTCTTCACCAAATGCAAGGAGTGCTCAGCCTTCTCCCTTGGGACTCCTGGCATATCCGAGGGTTTCCACGCGAATATGTCCCAGTTGTCCCGTAGGAAGGAGGTGAGTGCGCTTTCCTATTTGGGGGACAGGCCTTGGCCTATCAGCGCCGTCTTGCTGGGGTCGTCGCTGAAGAGGGAGATCGCCTTGGTCTCTGCGTCTGGCTCGAGCGCCGTCATCGTTGTGTCTTGCTCTGGCACCTTGGAGTCGGCGGGTGGATCGGTCTTGGCCTCACTTGCGAGGAGCACGCTGTTGCCGAGTTGTCGCGAGAGCTCGGCAAGGCGTACGGCTTCTCCATCACACTCGTACGATGTCTTGACGTCGCCCCTGATGCTGATAACCCTGTTCGGGGCCGGCATTTCATCACCAAGTAGGTGTGGTTGGGGATTGCCATGAAGCGAGCCAGCATGGGCCACCCAAAGATGGCGTGATAGGAGCTGCCAAAGTCGGCGACCTCGAAGTGCAGGAACTCGGTGTTGTAATTGTCGGGCGTGCCGAAGGTGACCGGCAGGGTGACTCTCCCCACTGGGTAGGCCGCCTTGCCTGGGATGACGACGTAGAACGGGTGGTCGGAGCCTCGGAGCCTGCTGTAGTCGAATCCCATGTCGTCCAGGGTCCTGGTGAAGATGATGTTGAGTGCGCTGCCTCCGTCGATCAGTACCTTAGTCAAGAGGACTCTGTCAACAACTGGGTTGACGATCAACGGATATGAGCCTGGTTCAGGCAAGTGGACCCAATGATCCTTCCTGCTAAAGGTGATCGGAGTTTCCGACCACCTGAGGTACTCGACGCCCTTGGTACCTACGAGATTTATCTCGCGGCTGTGGAGCTTCTTCTTCCTTTTGTCGCGGAACGCGTTGGGTCCGCCCAGGATCACGTTGACCTGGCGGTCGGCGCGCTGGAAGTCGCCGCGCTGCTCCTCTGCAGCGGCGGCGCCTGAGCCCGGTCGGCGGGCGTCGCCACCCGGTGCTCTATCATCACGGCGACGGTCGTTGCGGCGGTCGGGGCGGCGGTCATTGCAACGATCGTCGTTTCTCCTGTCGCAGCGGTTGTTGTTGTAGCGTTGCTTCTTTGGCGCCGGGGGGACGCCGAGTTCCTTCTTCAGGGTCCAGCAGTCCCTGAGCGAGTGCTTTGCGTCCTTGTGGAGAGGACAAGGCTCGTTTAGGCGGGCGAGTTGCTCGGGTTGGAGTCGTGACTCCACGCGGCCTTCGCCTTCTGCAACAGTTGCGACGTCAGGCCTGCTGCGTCTGTTGCGTGTTGGTTCCGCCTTCTTTTGCTCGGCCGGCGGGCGGTCGTTGTCTTTGTCTCTTCGGTCTCTGGTCCTGAACTGGGCTAGCTCGGCTGCGTCGGCTTTAGCCTCCTCCTCGACCACCTTCATCATCTCCCCAACTGTCTTGGGGTCTTTCTTGAATAGGTTGCGGAAGACGTCCTTATCGTACAGTCCGCGTCGGAAGGCGTCTATGACGTCCCTCTCTACGACGTCTGTAAGCTTGTTACGGTTGTCGAAGAAGCGGTTGGTGTAGTCTCGGAGACTTTCACCCCTGCTTTGGCGTACTAGATCCAGATCGAACCTAGTGCCCGGCCGAGTGTAGGTGGCCTGGTAGTTCTCTGTGAACACCTTGCAGAATTGTGCCCAGCTATCGATGGATTGCTCCGGTAGTCCTGAGAGCCACAGGAGTGTCGCCTTCCCCAGCATGACCGGGAAGTAGGCTGCTACCTGGTCAGTGCTACCGTGTGCGGGTTTGACCGCCGTGATGTAGGTTTGGATCAAGAGCTTGGGGTCGGAGCGGCTGTCGAATTTCTCGACCACTGCCGGCTTGAAGGTATCCGGCCATGGGACCTGGCGTAGCCGCTTGGTGAAAGCCTGAAAGCCTTCGATCTCGAAGTCGTCCTCGCCGAAGCTGTCGCTGCCGCCGCCGTGACGGCGATCACGGGCCCTGGGTGAGCCGTAACGGCAATCATATCGTCGCGCTCGTCGAGCTCGTGGCGTGCACGGTGATCGTCAACCTCGGAGTACTCGGAGTAGTTAGCTCGGCGTTCGGGTCAGCCGAAATCTCGGTCGTATCGCTCCCGGTGTTCCATCTCTGCGGCGTCGCATTCGCGATGCCTCTTGTCGAGTTCTACTCGTACATCGCGGTCATGCCTGCGTAACCGATCGCGGAGGTCGCCGTCATTGCGACGTCGATCGCGTCGCCTGTTGCCGCCGTTGCGGTGGTTCCGAGGGTGCCTGCCCTCGGACTCATCCGGTTGGTGGTCAGCCGTGCGTTCCTGATCGACCTCCTCTGGGATATCATCCAGAGTTGGGGATCTGTGCCGGCGCCTGCCTCGGTAAGATCTGCTATACCCGGTCCTGCGGGAACTCGATCTGCTCGAGCGTGATCGGCTAGATCTTGATCTGGCCTCTCTGTCCTTCTGGTGGAGGTCTTGTGCGACGGTCAGCCGAGCTCGGAGTCGGGCCGCTTCTGGGGTGGCCTCCACGTGTGCCAGCTCGGCGATACATGCCGCCGTCGCCGCGGATGGGGTACGGTAGTCAGCCTGAGCCCGCTCGAACTCGCGTGCCAAGTTACGCGGGTCCAGCGGGTCCAGGTCTTCATGGCGCGATCCACCGTCGGCGTCTAACTCTGCTGCTTCGGCCTGCCGGCGCTAGGCTCGGAGGGTATTTGCATCTATGCGACGTTGTCGCGCGGATGCGGTCTCATTGTCTTGAGTCGGTTGGTCCTCGGATACGAGTACCTCGCGATCTGGCCGCGAGGTGTGGCTCTTGGATGCGTCTACCGAGTTCTCGGGGATCCTTAGTATGGTCGTTGCGACCTGGAACTCACCGCAATCTGGAATCTGGGTGGGTTCGGGTGGGTTTCCAGATTGGATCTGGGCTTCGCGGTGTGGGAGCCGGCCGGAGTAGTCGGCTGCCGCGTTCTTCAGTCCGTGGGGGAACGTGTTCCCCGAACGATCTAGGACTCGCTCGGACATGGAGATGCACTCAGCGAGTGCATCGTTGATGCGGTTTAGCCCGTCGATGTTCTCGTCGGGGTAAGGTACTCGGTGCCTCGGAAGCAGGTCCGGAATCCGTTCGTGGACGCTGAGCTGCTCGATCTGCCCAATGAGCTGATCGGGCACATCGGGAGGAGTCCCCAGAGTTGTCGAGGTCGAATCCGGCGGCGTCAAGTTGACGTTGGTGGATCTGGAGTCGCTAGAGCCGGCGAAGAAGCTGCATCCTGGAAGGTGCTTGGGGCTGCCACTCATGTTTTCTGGGAAGACGACGTCGGATCGATCTGCCATCAAGCCAACGGTGTTTTTGAATCGAAAAAGCTCACCAATCTCCCCCTACCTGGCGCGCCAACTGTCAGACCTTAGGACCGGCAATCCACCTGGGGGTACCCGAGTGGTTGATTTGTAGGAGGCGCGATTGATGAACTAGCAGCTTGATGGTACACAGGAGGCACTGATTTAGACAGGTTCGGGCTACCCGTAGGTATAATACCCTACGTCCTGTGTCGGTGGCGTCGTTTGTATTGCTGGGTACTCGTCCAAGCTTCGGGAAGCTATAGCGAGCGTATGGTTTACAGGATGTGGTGTTTCGTGTCCCTCATGGGGGTGCCCTAGGCCGCTTTATATAGGGTAGCGAGCTAGGGTTTACAAGTCGGTTTCCATCTAAATCTACTTGGTTCCGACCAAGACTCTAGCCCGGGTTGGTTACAATTGGAATATCCCTGGATATCCGGACGATTCGTCCGTCGAGTCTTGATCAACTTGTCCATCAAGTCAGGGAGCCCGTATGAGCCGCCTAGGGGTCAGCTCATGGGCCTGTCAAAGGTGGGCCCTGGACGCCGTGGTCTGGTCTGACAGTGGGCCCAGGGGTACCCATATCCCACAGCCAGGATATTCCGAATTCCGAATTGCACAGGCGACCGAATTCCAAATTGCAAAGGCGGCCGAATTCCGAATTCCGAAACAGCGCGTACGTGCCCGTACATGGGAGTATAAAGCTAAATAACCCCCTGTCATCACCTCCTGTGATCTCGCCTTCCACTTCCACCCGCCTCTCATCTCTCTCTCGATCTGCCCTCGATCACAACCCAACCAGCCACCAGCATGTCGACTAGGGCAGCCAAGAGATGGCGTGTCTAGGGTTGGTCTGAGATCGGCAGGCCACTCAGAACCTCCTGGAACACCGTCAAGACAGACAAGGAAAGCAAAGGGGTTGGAAAAGCTAGGGTTTGGAAATAAAAGTAGAAAAAATATGTTTGATCGATTGGATGATAGGTCTCAATCGACCGCGGCCCTTTATATTTATAGGGTGGGGAGGTCTTGCCCTGCTAGGAATCCTTTTACAACTCAAAAATGACCAAGACTCCTAATTCTATTCCAACTCGGAGTAAACCGGTCAGACCGGATGGACAAACCGGTCAGACCGGTTGCGGCCGTTGCCAGATCGGCTACAGGAAAACCGGTCTGACCGACCACCAAAATCGGTCTGACCGGGTTTGCCCAGCCTGACAGGCTACTACCAATTTTGGGTGCGAACACAGGGGCACCCACCCGGCCTCAATTTCCACCCCGATGACGACGTGCTCATCGCGTTCTTCCTCCTGCCGAGCGCCCGCGGCGAGCCGGCTTGGTTCCCCGGCGTCGTCGTCATCGAGGATGACACCGCCGCCAACACGCTGCGCTGGAACCTCCTGAGGCGCCACGGCCTGGACGACGACGATGAGGCGTACTTCTTGGTGCACGGCGGCATCGACGCCGCCACAGCCCGAAAGGTTCGCAACTGTGAGGGCGGCGGGAGGTGGGTGCGCAGCGTCCCGTGCCCGGCGGCGCGTGCATCGGCGGCGAGGAGATCAGGTGGAGACGGATCAACATGAACCTTCACATGGGCCGCGGCCAGCGCGGCGGCGGCGGCAGCACGGGGTGGGTGATGCACGAGTACACCCTCACCGAGCCGGCGTGCCCGTTGGTCAAGATCTGCCAAGTCGACTTCTCCG
This sequence comes from Echinochloa crus-galli, assembly GCA_900205405.1. Taxonomy (NCBI): domain Eukaryota; kingdom Viridiplantae; phylum Streptophyta; class Magnoliopsida; order Poales; family Poaceae; genus Echinochloa; species Echinochloa crus-galli. The sequence goes on along the minus strand of OAMR01000828.1, from coordinate 197,718 downwards.
GCCACGGCAAGGACCGCAAGCGCGTTCCGGACAACAAGACCGGCGAACCTGCATCTACTAAGCGAACTCACATCGATGCCGCCGCCAACTACAACGGCAACGGATCGGCAACGCCAATATCAGCAGCGATGATGTATCAAGGACTACCCACTCAATTCTCCATAGACTTTTCCAGGGCCGTGTTTCTTTGAGCGTGGCAAAGTTTTGCCAACCCCTTTGACCAATAATTAAGGGTATTAAATAAAGTCAGTTTACAAAACTATTTTCATATTATTGGACTATTTCGCGAGACCTATCTAATGAGGTCTTTGACCGCATGATTTAAGGATGATTACTGTAGCGTTACTGTAGTAAATCATGGCCTAATTAAGCTCGTTAGATTCGTCACGCAAAATTACGCGCTCGTCCCTAAATGGGTTTACAAATAAACTTTATTTAATACTCCATGTAAGATTCTTTTAGACAATTTTTACCCAAATGGAAAGAAACACGCCCAGGATCTGATCCGCGTCGCCCAAGAAACAAGTGAACAAAGGATTAACGAATCAAGTGTAATCAGCGTGCCCGGTGAACCGACGCATCAGACGACGATTTCTGATCAAGACCCCAGCATGGCGCATGCTTCTTCTTGTACGGGCCAGCAAGAACACTCGCCGCATTTTCCGATCTACCAAGAAGGCGTCTCGTCACCGATGGCCTAATAGCATAAACATCTGTATTGTACGACGCGTGTGGGTCTCTAATGATAAAATTGAGTTTCTCAAAAGTAGCTCGTGTTTCCTGGTCTCTCCACGTTTCACGCGTAGTACACCATATTCTACCGGAAACCATCTAAGCCCAAAATATGCACGGCAAAGCCTTTGCCGTGTGTATTTAGCCGTTACGCACGGTTAAGGCCGCCCGGCGACTCTTTCCCGTGCGGAAGATTCAGGGTTCCGCTGCCCGTCGCCCGCCAGGGAGAGAGAGAGAGAGAGGGAGGGGAGCAAGGTGGCGGCCGGGAGGGAGCGAGGTGGCGGCGCGCGGCCGGGAGGGGGCGAGGGAGGGAAGCCACGGTGGCGGCGCATGCGAGGGAGGGAGGAGAAGAGAGAAGGAGAAGAGAGGAGGGAGGAGGCCGAGGAGATAAGGCCGCGCCGGTCAGGGTGGGGCCCGCCGCGACATGTGGGACAGGGTGCCGCGGGGTACAGTGGGCCCCATAAACTTTGTCGTGCGTTCCTGTGATGGGCACACGGCGAATAGTTTTTTATCGTGTGTTCCAACATGGCGCATGACAATTAAACTAAAAGGTCCCCATATTTTCTGTAAAAAAACGTTAAGTACTAGATCACCATTTGGAGGGGTCCTAAAGGTTATACCTATGCTAAGTCCCTGAAATAAGTATGATTAGGGAGGGGCCACCGTTTTGAAATATGGACCATGATTTGGAAAATGTAAACAACAATTTTTCATAACTTTGAAAAATCTACAACTTTCATTTAGGTAGTTTCTCCATCCGATGTCATTTGAAAATTTTGAATTTGAAATTTTTGAAATTCAAATGTAGTTTAATGTAGTTTTGCGTGACAAGATGGTTTCAAATGAAAAGGTTGTCAACTACAAAGTTTGATAACTTTTCAAGATCTACAACTTTTATTTAGAGTGTTTCTCCATCCGATGTCATTTGAAAATTTGATATCTCATCTTTCTAGTAGTTTCTCTAGTAGTTTCTACTTCTACTGGAGAGAAATGTAAGATTTATGAATAAATTTACTTTAATATTGTCAAATGAAGAACTGCCCGTAACAAAAATTGTTCATCTTGATGAGTTACACAACTTTGTAGTTCAAAATATTTTTATTTGAATTTGTTTAGGGCTTCAAAATGTGCTTTTAAACATCTCTTTGCCGTGTGCCGAGAAAAAAGCGCACGGCAAAGAGTGGCTTTGCCGTGTGCCGTAGGGATGGCGCACGGCAAACTCATGAGTATTTGTTTGCCATGCGCCAAGCGAAAAGCGCACGGCAAAGTGTTTATTTGCCGAGTGTTTTTTTTCGCCGGGTATTTTTTAGAAAACACTCGGCAAACTTCTTGTTTGCCGTGTGCCCCGAGGGATTGCACACGGCAAACCCCCGCGCACACGGCAAACTTCAGTTTCCGGTAGCCCATACCCAGGAAAAGGAACGTTTTTTTATGAACAAAGTATCCACATCAAAATCTGAACAACATAATAATGTTTGTAATGACAAGATTTTTAAAATAAGATAATATTTAATTATATCTAGATAAAATTATTTTGAAATATTTTTGAGTTTCATTGGTCTTACTTTTAGCATTTTATTTCTACCAAATGCAAAGATGGCAGCGGGTATCGCCCATGGGCTCACGGCTTCAGCAAACAGTGGCAGTGTCACCAATTCTCAATTCTGTACGCGCGCGAGTGGACAGCCAAGGCCTGCCTTTGTTGTCTACTCGTACGACGCGCGGGAGGCACAAAGAGACCAGAAAATGTCGCCAAGATAGGGCACAAAGATAGGTTTTCTTTTTTCTTTTATTAAAGACATAAGGCATCACCTTATGACAATAAAGGGATAGATGGTTCCTATCTTAAAGTCAAATCCCCAACTTTCGCATTCCGGATGCCCTAACGCCAGTCATGCTACACTACCAGAATGATCAACATCTGCACCGGTTGGGAACCGGTTCTTGCATGGGTGGGACAGGGGTGTTGCTGTCCTCTTGCATGGGTGGGACAGGGGTGTTGCTGTCCTCTTGCATGGGTGGGACAGGGGTGTTGCTGTCCTCTTGCATGGGTGGGACAGGGGTGTTGCTGTCCTCTTGCATGGGTGGGACAGGGGTGTTGCTGTCCTCTTGCATGGGTGGGACAGGGGTGTTGCTGTCCTCTTGCATGGGTGGGACAGGGGTGTTGCTGTCCTCTTGCATGGGTGGGACAGGGGTGTTGCTGTCCTCTTGCATGGGTGGGACAGGGGTGTTGCTGTCCTCTTGCATGGGTGGGACAGGGGTGTTGCTGTCCTCTTGCATGGGTGGGACAGGGGTGTTGCTGTCCTCTTGCATGGGTGGGACAGGGGTGTTGCTGTCCTCTTGCATGGGTGGGACAGGGGTGTTGCTGTCCTCTTGCATGGGTGGGACAGGGGTGTTGCTGTCCTCTTGCATGGGTGGGACAGGGGTGTTGCTGTCCTCTTGCATGGGTGGGACAGGGGTGTTGCTGTCCTCTTGCATGGGTGGGACAGGGGTGTTGCTGTCCTCTTGCATGGGTGGGACAGGGGTGTTGCTGTCCTCTTGCATGGGTGGGACAGGGGTGTTGCTGTCCTCTTGCATGGGTGGGACAGGGGTGTTGCTGTCCTCTTGCATGGGTGGGACAGGGGTGTTGCTGTCCTCTTGCATGGGTGGGACAGGGGTGTTGCTGTCCTCTTGCATGGGTGGGACAGGGGTGTTGCTGTCCTCTTGCATGGGTGGGACAGGGGTGTTGCTGTCCTCTTGCATGGGTGGGACAGGGGTGTTGCTGTCCTCTTGCATGGGTGGGACAGGGGTGTTGCTGTCCTCTTGCATGGGTGGGACAGGGGTGTTGCTGTCCTCTTGCATGGGTGGGACAGGGGTGTTGCTGTCCTCTTGCATGGGTGGGACAGGGGTGTTGCTGTCCTCTTGCATGGGTGGGACAGGGGTGTTGCTGTCCTCTTGCATGGGTGGGACAGGGGTGTTGCTGTCCTCTTGCATGGGTGGGACAGGGGTGTTGCTGTCCTCTTGCATGGGTGGGACAGGGGTGTTGCTGTCCTCTTGCATGGGTGGGACAGGGGTGTTGCTGTCCTCTTGCATGGGTGGGACAGGGGTGTTGCTGTCCTCTTGCATGGGTGGGACAGGGGTGTTGCTGTCCTCTTGCATGGGTGGGACAGGGGTGTTGCTGTCCTCTTGCATGGGTGGGACAGGGGTGTTGCTGTCCTCTTGCATGGGTGGGACAGGGGTGTTGCTGTCCTCTTGCATGGGTGGGACAGGGGTGTTGCTGTCCTCTTGCATGGGTGGGACAGGGGTGTTGCTGTCCTCTTGCATGGGTGGGACAGGGGTGTTGCTGTCCTCTTGCATGGGTGGGACAGGGGTGTTGCTGTCCTCTTGCATGGGTGGGACAGGGGTGTTGCTGTCCTCTTGCATGGGTGGGACAGGGGTGTTGCTGTCCTCTTGCATGGGTGGGACAGGGGTGTTGCTGTCCTCTTGCATGGGTGGGACAGGGGTGTTGCTGTCCTCTTGCATGGGTGGGACAGGGGTGTTGCTGTCCTCTTGCATGGGTGGGACAGGGGTGTTGCTGTCCTCTTGCATGGGTGGGACAGGGGTGTTGCTGTCCTCTTGCATGGGTGGGACAGGGGTGTTGCTGTCCTCTTGCATGGGTGGGACAGGGGTGTTGCTGTCCTCTTGCATGGGTGGGACAGGGGTGTTGCTGTCCTCTTGCATGGGTGGGACAGGGGTGTTGCTGTCCTCTTGCATGGGTGGGACAGGGGTGTTGCTGTCCTCTTGCATGGGTGGGACAGGGGTGTTGCTGTCCTCTTGCATGGGTGGGACAGGGGTGTTGCTGTCCTCTTGCATGGGTGGGACAGGGGTGTTGCTGTCCTCTTGCATGGGTGGGACAGGGGTGTTGCTGTCCTCTTGCATGGGTGGGACAGGGGTGTTGCTGTCCTCTTGCATGGGTGGGACAGGGGTGTTGCTGTCCTCTTGCATGGGTGGGACAGGGGTGTTGCTGTCCTCTTGCATGGGTGGGACAGGGGTGTTGCTGTCCTCTTGCATGGGTGGGACAGGGGTGTTGCTGTCCTCTTGCATGGGTGGGACAGGGGTGTTGCTGTCCTCTTGCATGGGTGGGACAGGGGTGTTGCTGTCCTCTTGCATGGGTGGGACAGGGGTGTTGCTGTCCTCTTGCATGGGTGGGACAGGGGTGTTGCTGTCCTCTTGCATGGGTGGGACAGGGGTGTTGCTGTCCTCTTGCATGGGTGGGACAGGGGTGTTGCTGTCCTCTTGCATGGGTGGGACAGGGGTGTTGCTGTCCTCTTGCATGGGTGGGACAGGGGTGTTGCTGTCCTCTTGCATGGGTGGGACAGGGGTGTTGCTGTCCTCTTGCATGGGTGGGACAGGGGTGTTGCTGTCCTCTTGCATGGGTGGGACAGGGGTGTTGCTGTCCTCTTGCATGGGTGGGACAGGGGTGTTGCTGTCCTCTTGCATGGGTGGGACAGGGGTGTTGCTGTCCTCTTGCATGGGTGGGACAGGGGTGTTGCTGTCCTCTTGCATGGGTGGGACAGGGGTGTTGCTGTCCTCTTGCATGGGTGGGACAGGGGTGTTGCTGTCCTCTTGCATGGGTGGGACAGGGGTGTTGCTGTCCTCTTGCATGGGTGGGACAGGGGTGTTGCTGTCCTCTTGCATGGGTGGGACAGGGGTGTTGCTGTCCTCTTGCATGGGTGGGACAGGGGTGTTGCTGTCCTCTTGCATGGGTGGGACAGGGGTGTTGCTGTCCTCTTGCATGGGTGGGACAGGGGTGTTGCTGTCCTCTTGCATGGGTGGGACAGGGGTGTTGCTGTCCTCTTGCATGGGTGGGACAGGGGTGTTGCTGTCCTCTTGCATGGGTGGGACAGGGGTGTTGCTGTCCTCTTGCATGGGTGGGACAGGGGTGTTGCTGTCCTCTTGCATGGGTGGGACAGGGGTGTTGCTGTCCTCTTGCATGGGTGGGACAGGGGTGTTGCTGTCCTCTTGCATGGGTGGGACAGGGGTGTTGCTGTCCTCTTGCATGGGTGGGACAGGGGTGTTGCTGTCCTCTTGCATGGGTGGGACAGGGGTGTTGCTGTCCTCTTGCATGGGTGGGACAGGGGTGTTGCTGTCCTCTTGCATGGGTGGGACAGGGGTGTTGCTGTCCTCTTGCATGGGTGGGACAGGGGTGTTGCTGTCCTCTTGCATGGGTGGGACAGGGGTGTTGCTGTCCTCTTGCATGGGTGGGACAGGGGTGTTGCTGTCCTCTTGCATGGGTGGGACAGGGGTGTTGCTGTCCTCTTGCATGGGTGGGACAGGGGTGTTGCTGTCCTCTTGCATGGGTGGGACAGGGGTGTTGCTGTCCTCTTGCATGGGTGGGACAGGGGTGTTGCTGTCCTCTTGCATGGGTGGGACAGGGGTGTTGCTGTCCTCTTGCATGGGTGGGACAGGGGTGTTGCTGTCCTCTTGCATGGGTGGGACAGGGGTGTTGCTGTCCTCTTGCATGGGTGGGACAGGGGTGTTGCTGTCCTCTTGCATGGGTGGGACAGGGGTGTTGCTGTCCTCTTGCATGGGTGGGACAGGGGTGTTGCTGTCCTCTTGCATGGGTGGGACAGGGGTGTTGCTGTCCTCTTGCATGGGTGGGACAGGGGTGTTGCTGTCCTCTTGCATGGGTGGGACAGGGGTGTTGCTGTCCTCTTGCATGGGTGGGACAGGGGTGTTGCTGTCCTCTTGCATGGGTGGGACGAACGTGTTGTTGTCCTCTTGCATGGGTGGGACAGGGCTGTTGTTGTCCTCTTGCATGGGTGGGACGGGGTTGTTCTGGTCCGCCATCTATAGAATTAAAAATAATTGATAAGAAATATATACAAAGCATACATATTCCCAATATTTATAACATTTTCGCTAAGGGGGTCGGAGCGTGAAAAACGGATTCGCCAAGGGGTTCGGGTGCGCGGTGTGAATTGATTCGCTAAGGGTTCGGGTACGCGACGCGAAGTGGTTTGTTAAGGGTTCGGGTGCGTGACGCGAACGGGTTCGCTAAGAGGGTCGGTGCGCGAAAAACGGATTCGCTAAAGGGTTCGGGTGCGCGGTGGGGCGGGTACGCGATAGAATTTCCGATAATAAACATTTTCGATAGTATACATTATACAAACATATAACATTTCCAATATACATTTAAATGAAGCACATATATTTCTAATATACATAGAATTTCCAATATACATTTAAACGAAGCATTTCCAATATACATTTCAAACATATAACATTTCCAATATACATTTCAATGTAAATATCACCAATACACATTTCAACATGCCTATACATTTCCAATAAATAAACATGCATATACATTTACATTTTCAGCATATAAATATTTGCAATTTACATTTGCAACATTTTTCAATACATATGAAGCATGTATATTTTTAATAGAATTGCAATATAGAACATTTCCAATACATCATTTTTATTTCCAATACAATGCATTTCCAATAAATTAATTTCTAATATTTTCTAATATTTTCAATACATATGAAGCATATATATTTCTAATATTTCCAGTACAATGCATTTCCAATGTATGTGGTTAGCGAACGCGTTCGGCCAAGCGCATTTGGTTAGCGAACGCGTTCGCTAACCAAATACGCATGGCCGAACACGTTCGCTAAGCAAATGTGCATTCGGCCATGCAAGGGTACCTGCACACACACAAACAGACACGGCACGAAGGCCGGCTCACACGTATACAACCATGCACGGCACGGAGGCCGGCATCACAGGGGCCTCAACGCGGCCGGGGACGATGGCGGCGCGGGGAAGACGGCGAGGGCGCGAGGTAGAATAGTTATTATTTATTTAACGGAAGGTATATTTATTTATTTAATGAATATAGTAATGTAGTTTTAGAAATTTATTTATATAATGGAATATATATTATAATTTGTATTTATTTATATAGTAAGGTAGAATAGTATTTATTTATAAGATTGGTTTTATTAATTCTAGCATTTTATATTGATTTTCTAGTAATTTATAACATTTTCTAGTAATTTATAAGATTTTCTAGTAATTTTATAACATTTATAACATTTTCTAGCATTTATAACATTTTCCCTCGCGCCGGCCCCACCGCCCGTCGTCCCCGCGCCTGCGCCCGTCGTCCCCGCGTCGCCATCGTCCCCGGCCGCGGCTGTCTCTTATACATGCCGGCCTTCGTGCCATGCGTGGTTGTGTACGTGTGAGGCGGCCTTCGTGCCGTGTCTGTTTGTGTGTGTGCAGGTACCCTTGCATG
>OAMR01000828.1:148007-188581 GCA_900205405.1 Echinochloa crus-galli | reverse complement strand
AATAGTGCACACCGAATGAATCGGTGTTACTATTGTAGGTAGCCATTGGGAGGCTTTCACCCGGGCCCCGCACGCTACACCGATTGATTCAGTGTTGCGTGCATGGACATGACCGAATGAATCGGTCATTCTAGAGCCGAAATACTTACAGCCTGTACAACACCGATTGATTCGGTGTCGACACCGATTGATATTCTCCTAGTGCTCAGCAGCACCGATTCAATCCGTGTCCATTTAGTAGTTGTTTTCCTTCATGAACGGTAACACTGATTGATATTCTCTCCTTAATATTGCGACACCAATTCAATTGTCATTCCAGTAGCTTTTTATCCTTCATGAACAGTAACACCGATTGATCCTCTCCTAGTGCACATCATCACCGAATCAATATGTGTTCGTTCTGTAGCTATTTTTCTTCGGCACCGATTGATCCTCTCCTAGCACATATTGATTCGGTGATGATGTGCACTAGGAGAGGATCAATCGGTGTTACTGTTCATGAAGGATAAAAAGCTACTGGAATGACAATTGAATTGGTGTCGCAATATTAAGGAGAGAATATCAATCAGTGTTACCGTTCATGAAGGAAAACAACTACTAAATGGACACGGATTGAATCGGTGCTGCTGAGCACTAGGAGAATATCAATCGGTGTCGACACCGAATCAATCGGTGTTGTACAGGCTGTAAGTATTTCGGCTCTAGAATGACCGATTCATTCGGTCATGTCCATGCACGCAACACTGAATCAATCGGTGTAGCGTGCGGGGCCCGGGTGAAAGCCTCCCAATGGCTACCTACAATAGTAACACCGATTCATTCGGTGTGCACTATTTAGGAGCACCGAATCAGTCAGTGCTAGCAGTTTTTCTGTCCGTTGGATCAACGGCTAGTTTCTTTGGTTGGGGCTATAAATACCCCTCTACCCGGCCATTTCAAGGGTGCTAGAGCTTGGATAAGTTGTTGGTATGTCTTGTACACTAAATTGAGGGCTCTTCTACATTTAGTATTCCATGTATGTGCCGATATTTTGATGTGATGAGAATCTTTTTTTGCATAGTGGACTTTGGGGTTGCTTTTTGGAAACGGCTCGTCGTTCGCCGTACTGATGCTGGCTAACTCTTTCTTGCACTCGCACTTTTCCTGTCGTACTTCCAGCGCATGGCCAGCTGCAGCGCCGCCCTCCCATGCGCTGGCGCCGCCTGCTCCCATTAGAGTGTAGTGATTCGTCTGATTTGTTTTAGAATATTGTACGTAGAGGCAATAGCAGTTCTAGTTATGCTAAGATTGATCGATTTGATGAAGAGTGTTTCATGATTAGGATTATTCCGAATTGTCTGAGACACGGCGAGGGGCAGAAGCGGTAGTGCGGAGGTACACGAACTAATCCCTCGGCCGATTGTCTGAGACTTCAGAGCATAGCACTTGGCCACCTCCATATATATAACAGCTACCGTATTTCTGAAAAAGCCGATGCTTGAAGAAGATATATGTAAAAAGAGGTTCTAGCATCGCCTCATGCACTACAGAGGGCCATTACTTCAGCTGTGAATCGTGTCATTGTGCAGCGAAGTCAACTCACTGTGAATGCAGCCACCTAAACACGTTGTGAGCCATTACCATTTCTTTCGAGGGAGAACCTGACAAAAAAATGTTCGCTCTTCCTCCTTGGCGTCACAGTTCATCTAAGAACTAGCGGATGAAGAAGCCGACATGTAGATTCAGTTCGTGTATGAAATATATTATATGATGAGTTGATGACTGTAGGAATAGGAGGCACGCTGTTGATGAGTGGACTGCCATTCACGGTCATTGTTGGATGGCAAGTAGGAGAAAGAAGCACCAGCTGCAAGATGGAGACACCTGTATCATCTGTGATCAAGAACCTGAAACGCAAATCTGGTTCTCACTGCTCTCTGGATGCGGCTGGCAAGATCTTACACTCACATTAAATTAATAAATAACTATTCCAACTTTTAATAAATAAACCTCTCTAATAAATAAAATACATAAGCCTTATAACTATTCACAAGTCATACAAAATAAAATACTAACTAGCTTGGCTTCTCTCTCCATTTAAAACACACCTCTTTGCAATCTGGGTACAGGTCAGTCTTGTGGTCCTGCAACATGCGTTGTATCTTTTTCAGTTCCTTATCATTATCACAGTCTTTCTCGGCATCGCGCAACATTTGCCCGAGTCCATCAGTAGGGTCATTTTCCTGAGCAACATCTTCCTGAGCATCGCCTTCCCGAGCAACATATTCCTCATCGGCATCACCCATTGCAGAATATGCAAAGGAACCGTAGTATTGAGACAATAACGGAATGTCGTCATCGGCCTCGTCTTCTTCATCTTCACTCTCAAATGGGAACATGTTGTGTAGAAATACTGGGCCCAATATACGAACCTCTTTGACGAGGTGAACCAATAGACGTGTCATGATATTGAAGAAGGATGGTGGAAATATCATCTCAAAGCTGACAAGACATTGCACCACGTCGTTCTGTAGCTGATCTAAGTGGTCTGGATATTTGACATCACCTAGTGTGAAAAAAACCTTGGTTGTAGGTGTCATTTTTAATTCAAAATTTGGATTGTTCAAACACGAGAAGATTTTTCAAAATAATAACATTAATATGTTTCATAACTTGATAGAGTATGATTTTAGGAATTTTTAGGAAGAAAAATGATCTTTTGTCGTCCCTTCCAATGATGCCCAACACATCATCCATCGACATTGGTTGGGTTACAATATTGAAAAGTTGATTCGCAAAGAACGTGTCGTTGTCCTCTTGCATGGGTGGGACATTGTTGTTGTTGTCCGCCATCTATAGAATTAAAAATAATTGATAAGAAATATATTAGGTTTGGAGTTATCCAGAAGTAACTTTTTAATGGTGTTTCATGATTATTTTTAGAACCTCTGTACTCATGAGATCCTGTCAAGTGATGGAACAATCTAGGTTGCTGATAGGTTTAAGCCTGAAAATAGAGTTTGACAGCTTAACCCAAGCTGTACCATGTAATTGTTAAGAATGATTAATTACTTTATATTCTGGCCTCCTTTTCTTTGCAGACCCAATGCCGACCCTACTAATATATCACTAGAAGAGAAATGACCACCCATCCACCTCTATTATTTCCGCATAGATTTGGATCCGAGACTAATACCTTTAGTACGTCCCAGTTGGTAACACCTTGTTGGAGCCAAGAGTCTCAAGCATTAGTCCCGGACTTTTAGTCTCTGTTGGAGTCACTAACCGGGATTAAAGGGACCTTAGTCCCGGTTAAAACCATCACCCAGGATTAAAGGGCTCTTCACCGGTTATAATAAAGAGAAAACATCCCACCTTTCATCACATGCATGAACACTCTCTCCACCATGAACTCAAGCTCTCTCCTCTCTCTCCTCCAAGAACACAAGCTCTCTCTAGCTAGCTTTACTTTGATTCACAAATCCCTCTATTTCTAAATCATAGAAGGATTACAAGCTAAATAAAACATTAGAGAATGAAAGAGTGTACCTTGTAGTGCTCCTTAGATGAGTAGATTCTTCACAAATTTTGAAAAAAATTTGGGCAGCACCTCCCCTCCCACGGCCGAGCAGCATGAACACAGCGCCTAGGTGTTCAGCTGGCTCGGCCGGGGAAGAAGGTGCTATATACAAAAGACATTAGCACCGGGTCGTGGCAAGACCTCCCGGTGCTAATGTCTCCGCCCTGACACCCCGCAGCGCCGCCCCCGCTCCTAGCCGTTGGACTCGGTGCTGAAGCCCCATCAGCACCGGGTTCAAAAATGGCCGAGGCGGAGGAGGCGGGCGGATGTGAAGCATTCTGGTAGTGCAGTTTTTCATATACTTTTTGCTAACATCATGCATCACCATGCATTTTATGATATAGCAGCAAGTAAAGGCAATAAAAAACCTAGGTACATATCAAGCATCACACAAATACATAAAATATTGGTTACGATGATTAAAACACATGTACTGGCCATACTTTAACAGTTTAACCATCAAATATTCACTACAAGCACAATGGCTATTTCCGCACGTCGGGCGGCCGCGCACTATTTCTCCGCCGGCGGGCGGCGGACTCCCGCGGCTAGACTGGTGCATATGTGCCGGCCGCCCGCTACACCGTCAGCCACCGGCCTCCCACGCCGGCCGCCAACCTCACGCGGCCACACCCACGCCGTCAGTCGGCTGCGCCGCTGGGTGCCCGCCACCGGCCTCCAACGGCCGCCACGCCGCCGGCAACCCCGTGCTTGCACCCGTTGGTCAGCCGTGCCGCTGGGCTCCCGCCTCAGGCCTCACATGCCTGCACCGGTGCATGCCGGCCGCCGGAACGCGACTGGACCGCCGGCCACCGTCCTCCCAAGCCCGGCGCACCGCTGGGCGCCCGCTGGCCGCTGCACCATCGGGCTCGCTCCACCGCTGGGTAGAGAGAGGGAAGGGAGAGGTGAGAGAGATGGGGTGACCGTGAGGGGACGAGGAGAAATAGATAAGGCCGATCAGCCACTTCTAAAAAGTAAAAACCAATATTGTACCAGCAAAATAGCTTATCAGTTATCACCTTATCACAAAAATCATGCCTTATCATCATATCAGCTACCATCACAAAGATCGTCAGGACAGGATCCGACTCCAAATTCCACTTGGCGTCGCGGTCACGCAAAGGAGGATGGATTCCGAATTGCCGATACAGCGCGTGCTACACTGCGACCTATAAAGGCAAACGCCCCGTCGTCACCTCTGATCTCGTCTTCCACCCGCCACCAAGGTTTTTAATTCCGGTAGAAAAAAAAAATCGGGATCGAGCGAAAAAATCAAAATTCCGGGAATTTCGGGTGAATTTCGGGTACTGTAGCATTTTCTTTTTAAAAAAATAATTAAATTTGCACTAAAAAACAAAATTCCGGAGGATTTTTTCCATTCCGGTACCCAGCGAAAAACCGCAATTTTGGGTTTTTCGCGAAATTTCGGCCGGAATTGTGAACCATGCCCGCCACATCTCTCATCTCTCTCGCTCGACTAGAACCCAACCAACCATCCAGCATGTCGACTAGGGCAGCCCAGCTGCTGGGGCATCCGCCCGGCCTCAACTTCCACCCCGACGACGACGAGCTCGTCGCCTTTTTCCTCCTACCGAGCGCCCGCGGCGAGCCTGCCTGGTTCCCCGGCGTCATCGTCATCGAGGACGATGCCGCCGCCAACACGCTGCCCTGGAACCTCCTGAGGCGCCACGGCCTGGACGACGATGACGAGGCCTACTTCTTGGTGGACAGCAACGACGCCGCCACGGCCCGAAAGGATCGCAACTGCGAGGGCGGCGGGAGGTGGGTGTCGCAGCGGCCCGTGCCCGGTGGCGCGTGCATCGGCGGCGAGGATATCAAGTGGAGACGGATCAATCTGAACCTCCACATGGGCCGCGGCAAGCGCGGCGGCAGCACGGGGTGGGTGATGCACGAGTACACCCTCACCGAGCCGGCGTGCTCGTTCGTCAAGATCTGCCACGTCGCCTTCTCCGGCCACGGCAAGGACCGCAAGCGCGTTCCGGACAACGACGATGCCGGCGAACCTGCATCATCTACTAAGCGAGCTCGCATCGATGCCGCCGCCAACTACAACGGCAACGGCAGCGGATCGGTAGCGATGATGGATCAAGGCTACGGCGCCGGCGCGGAGCACGGTTTGGGAGAAGAAGGACTACTCACTCAAGTCGCCAGAGACTTTTTCCGGCATCTGATCGAAGTTACCAACACCCAAGTTTGCCCGGCCGGCGAACCGACGCATCAGACGACGATTTCTGATCAGAACCAACCCAGCGTGGCGCATGCCTCTTCTTGTACGGGCCAGCAAGAACAGTTGCCGCCTTGTCCGATCTACCAAGAAGGCATCTCATCATCACCAATGGCTCATCAACAACAGCAGATGGTAATGATGCCCCTGCCGGACGACTCGCAAGCTCAAGCTGGCGACCCCGCCGCCAACTACAGCAGCTCAGCGACGACTTGTGCTTATGGATCTATGATGACGACGGTGGCCGTTCAAGACTCTGGCGAGGCGCAATTCTGGAGTGCTGGTTTAGACTTTGCGCCGCAGCTGATGGTCCAGGACATCGCTGGCATGGCGGAGCAGCAGTATGGAGGAGACCAGCAGGAGCAGCAGTTGTTCTGGGACTCCATAGGGGTTGATACCGACAACCTCTTCTAAACCGTTCTGTTGAGTGATCTGATTAGTGATGTACATCCTCTTCCATGTAATTCTTTCGACGGTTGCACCTCTGAATCAACGTGCGTACGTGTTCATGTTGTGTCGATGCTGCAACAATTTGTAAAACACCGTACATGTGTGTCTGATGTGAACTAAGGTTCTACTCTTGTATTGTTTTCAGTAAAACAATTGTTTGCTTATTATTGGATACTTGTGAACAATATGCATGCTTGATGATATGTAAACAAAATTATATATTTTTCATTGATTCTTCCGTGTGTATAGCAGTTGATTACATTTTTTTTCTGTTCAGTTTTTGTTTCATGGCCAAATTTCTCGTGAGTATATTGGAAGTTATTTGTATCAGGCTGTTTTACTTTTTTCCTTAATGGTGAAAGAAGAAACGACAAAACCTTTGCTCAACTTGACCACTAGATTTCTGCGTATATCATTTGGATAAATTCGATTTCTTAAATAAAGATATACTCCCTCCGTCCAGATTTGATATACGTATTAGAGAGGATAAAAAGTCCAAAATTGATATGTGTATTTGTTGTTGGAGTCTGATCCGCTTTGGACTGATTGGGCATGCTTGTTTGGTACTCGTAGCCTATTTAATGCATGGCCTATCAGCTTTTACATGCTAGGAGAGATTAATTTCTCCTTGTCTCTGTGCTGCTCCCTTATATGCATATTAAAGATGGACGGAGGGAGTATAAAAGATCTTTTTATTATAGGCCCCAAGGGCCCCAAGCTTGACAGAGCCATCTTCATTCAGTAATAACAGGCAAGCTTTTCAACAAAGTGTTATGATTAGTAAATTGCACGAGATAAATTTGGTTCAGTCAATGCTAGTTTATATCCATCTTACAGCAAATCGATGTTGTGTTCTGAGCACTAGGACAATGAACTATTCCAGGGTTAACTGAGCACCTGCAGATGTTGTGTTCTGTCAGAATGGCATCCCAAAGAGCACATATGTTCTTCCGAAGCAACAGATAAACCAAGGAAATAAAGTGCATAGACATGTCCACGGAGGCCTTGCTCACATACTTCTACTTCCACAGAAAAATTCATTCCACAATTGGATTTTCCTTCTCTTCTGCAATATTTCTCTTTGCTTCTGCAATCTTTCTCCCCTAGTCTCCTGTTCTTGAATACGATTGAAATGTGCGGTTTCGAGCGCGGTACGTGATTCTTGGCTTTTGTTCACAGCAAGTTTCATCTGCTTAATCTCCTTAGCTGCCTTGGTGATTCGCTCGTGTACCATCGCAGCTTTGTTACCGTCTGATTTATTTCCTCAGTGAAGTGAGAAGATAACAAATTATCCCATCCATCTAATGTCACTGTGATTTCCTCAAGAAAAATTTGTTGATTGAATTGTTCTGCATTTGCCATTGTTTGGAAATACTTCAGATCCGCCACAATAGTAATTATCTCGAAAGCACACTTTGTTCTCAAGCAGGCAGACTCTAGCAGTTGCAGTGGAGCCTTATAACTACTGATGCATCACAAATTGTCTCTAAGTGAAAAAAAAACTAACATGTTCTTTGTGTCCTTGAACGAATGACTGCTTCATCATCAGGTAATATACCCAGTGCCCCCTCGTTGAAATCCTTCTGCGCATATGAATTAGTACTGAATTGAGAATCAAAATAATGGACTACTACTTGGGAAATGCAATTTTGCTATAACATGCTATTGTCTTCTGCCCAACTCAGTGTGCTGTCAAAGCCTGTGATTGTCAAAAAAGAATTGAGAGGGCTGTGATTGCCTTTCTTGTCAAAAAAGAATTGAGAGAGCTGTGATTGTCAGCCTCGGTGCTGCGCAAAAGCATGAGCAGCGTATTTGCTCAAAATGTTCAATGTGATACGCAACCTCAGTATAAAGCAGAAGCAAAAGTAGACGGTATATTCCTCGAAAAAAAAATTGCTGTCGGGGGCAGAGCAGCGATTCCAAAAACTCTCCCCAAACGCCCTCAACATCATGTAAAAGTTACCGTAGGGATTAGGAATACCAAACAGCATGGAGGATTTAGTACTCAGTATACTCCAATCTGTATTGTGCTAACCAAGGATGCCATGCTAATATGCTATCCTACATATTTACACTGTTTTGCAACAGGTCGTTACAGCAAATGCACAACTCTACACAACAGAGATATTCCTCCCCTACCAAAGTGTCAAAATGTGAAAATTGCTAATGAAAGTTCTATGTACATGTCAAAGAATGCACAAACCTGTTTACAGTTGCAATTTACAGACTACATGTTTTTGACCTTATGAGTGGTCTTCTCCTATCTGACAACTTACAAAAAGGAACATAAACATCTGTACAGTGCCCACGAGTCAAATTTCCTTCTGAAACAGCCCCTTCTGTGCAGAAGGAGAAACCATGTGTCATGACTTCCGTTCTGACTTGGCAAAATCCTGGGGCTCACTGCTGGCAAACGCTAACCATACGGCAGTACCAGTTAAGTAGAAGAATATCGAAGGCGCAAAGAGTGCTATCTGCAGACAAAATGATACAAATATGGGGATCAGAAACTTTTCATAAAAATAAATATAGTTTATGGAATCTGATGGATGTCATACACTCCATGAATGAGTCGAGTCCAGAAGATAGCCTGTCAATGCAATGCCAACAATTCCAGGCACGGAGCCTATGGTAGTTGTGATTCCCTGGGGTGCAGAGGCAACAAATCAACAACACCACTCATAACGGAACCTAAAGAGTGCAGGATAACATAAATACAGCCAACATCCGCTGCAAACTGCCAATCAGTAATCCTTCTAAAAACCAGCATGGAAAAATACATGCTTTCTATTTCCTTTCCTGAAGATAAATAAAGGGAATTTGAGAAGGTAGAACTGTACCAGGAGAATGCTAGCATATTCACGAGAGATATCTTGATGTGTGCAATAAAGCCCTGTTTATCAACAAAAATATTAGGTTTGGAACTTGGAACCATGACGAAAATGGGAACTGGGATGGTAAGATTAACACCATGACCTGACAATGCAAAGTTGGAGAGTGCCAGACCAGTTGTAAGAAAAACAACTATTTCCCAGGGCGGTAGTCCAAGATCCACAGAGGTAAGCATCAAGAAAATTGCAGGTGACATGAAGGAAATCGTCTGACATATCTTTCGTACCTGCAGAAAATTAAATGGCTCATTTTTTCTGTTGTCCTATAATAGATGTCTTATTATATTACAAGCTGATTGAAAATGCCATTGAGTTACAACAAAGAATTATATTATATCCACTCCTGACAATTTCCCAGGGTTTACATCCGATGCATGGGTCAGTGTAAGAGTCCAGGACTCCACGGAGTAGTTGTGTTGCTGAGTTACCTTTAAAGCAGCAGGGGCTGTAAGAATCGAGTCCATAGTATTAAGTTCAGTACACACGAACACGATGCTACTAGTGGTAAAGTGTCCAGGTCCAGTATGGCGTGTTAAGGACATCTCCAATAGACTGGTAGCATCAGATTCAATAAGGCAAAGAAGAGACCAATCTACTTCCTTCCATCTGGCATTCCCAGCCTCTCTAGTTTTATTTCTTATGCCCAACCACCTTCTCTAAATTTGAACCATGGCACCTACACAACAACCCTACAATCTCTGCAGCAACGACACGCAGACGCACAACCACCTCATAAAGGGAAGGCTGATCAAAAGATGTGCATGAATTACCTTTGTCGTGTCAACTCCATTTGATATCAATTTGTCTGCAAAAGGTGCTACAATAGCTGTAACGAGCATTGAACCCAAAGGAGGAAGGATTGACACCTACGACAAAAATTGAAAATTCAAAAGGTCTACACAGGGCTGGTTAAAGCTCCACATCCATGCAAAATAAAGGCAGACCGAGATCACCTACTGAGGAGGGATCTGGGGATTTTCGATAGAATGGTCTTAATATAACTTAAGAAAGGAAGCATGTACATACCCATGCTGCTTCTGTCAAGCTTAGGTTCAGCTCTTCACTGTAAGAAAAGAGTTGGGGAAAATCACATGTTGTTGCTACATGTCTGACATAATGTAATGAATGAACAGATATCAAGATATTGAATTGGAATCAACACTTCCCTAGATTTCTAGAGCATGGAACATACTATCGAATATCAGAACAAATGTAGCTATGAAGAAGACAGAAACATTAACAGTGCTCTGCTCATCATAGTACTTGAGTTCAATAACTGTAAGTACTATTTTTTTGTGTTTAGTACTATCTCAACTGGAGTTAATCCAATTTCAAGAAACTCAAATGGACATTTAGAATATGTATGTGGGTGCATGAAAGTTTTTAAAATAAAAAGTTAGCACAATTAAAGACTGCAAATAGAACTTGGCACTTCAGAGTTGAAAATTCATATTACTACAAAAGGCTTGATACTAGCAGACATGTGTACATATACTATTCACTGAAACAATTTTCTACAGTTTATTTAAAATGACACATTAAGCATATATAAAATAAGTTGAGAAAGAAATGCAAGGTGTCAACCTATAGAACGTTGGTAGCCAAGACAAGCATGTGTAGTGCCCCCAGCTCCCACAAAAGTGGGCATATATCATTGCCCACACTGCCTTGCTTTTGAAAAATGCTCCCCATGGCACATCCTACAAAACAAGCAACGACCATGCTATCTGGGTATGTAAGAAAATCTATATTTACATAGAAAATACTGTAAGAGACCCAATTTCCTAAGATGGTCACATTGCGCCACATAAGTATAGAGTGAAACGGCATGCGATTGAAGTTATCCATTGCAAGCACAGTGTATTCCTGTTGACTAACTACGAAAAATCCAATCCATTGCAAGCACAGTGTATTCCTGTTGAATAACTACGAAAAATCCAACATCTCTTGCAAATGAGAGGACCGAGGATGATATGTAAACAGAGTGATTCATACAAAACGATGTTCAGACAAATTAAAATGGCACGAGGTTCATATTTACTGCATACTGATATTAATGTATTATGAACTACACAAATGACACATTAGATCATATTGGTTATTCTTCCTTGATTTCAAAACTCGAAAGATTTCAAGTTTCATTAGTGTGACAACCTGATAACACTTGTGCGATCTCTGTATTTAGAAAACAACCTTTAGCGAATTTTGTGTATCTTCCAATGACGAGTTTGATGATTTTGAAGAATCGGCTGATGAGATAAGGCCATCAGATCCAGCAGAACTTGGACCCAAATCTGCATAGTACAGGAAACTTCTGTGTTATTTTAATGGGTTAACTGAGCTAATGGTACAGAAAACAGTTATAAGGTGACAGTTGGGAAAAAAGTTCAAATAAGAGAATGTAGACACAATTTAGCTCAATAATTATTCAATACTGAGGATATGATTTTTAAAGGAAGGGACAAATATACCACAGATCAGACAAGGTATACCATGTGAACCATCATGTATAGTGCATAAACTCAGTATTTGATAAAATTGTGTCCTTAATCTTTATACACATTAACCTTCTCCTTTTGGTTCTTTCAACAAAAGCTGTTAGACAGTGATTACAGGGACAACTATTGGCTATTTCCTTTTGTGAAACATTCAAGTTATTTTGATGTTCTGACAAGCTGGTTGACATGCTTACAAGTAAATTCTATACTTGTAACTTACAAGTATAGAATGGCCTGCGCTGCTTATATGGGTACATCCCCATAAAAGAAACCAACTATTCACATATGAATGAATATATTAAGGTTATACCATGAGCCCATGACTCACCTAAATCTTCATGTGCTAGTTGGCTTTATTGCACAAGCAAATACAGTTCTTCAAAATCCCATTGAAGTATCAATAGAATAACTATAGTGATTTCTAAGGGAAAGCATACATCATGGTGGCTGAGATCACAAAGAAAGATTAGAACTTAGTGCACCTTCATTGGCACCTAACTGTTGTTCTTTAAGAGATTCAAACCCAAGACACCTGTGGATAAAACAGAAAATAAAGATAAGCTATAATAAATTATCTACTATTTACTAATTAGAAATATCTTCTTACCATATAGTCCCAAGAAAGCCAAGTATGTAAAAGGCAGACTCCCATCCAAGGTTCTGAATGATGGGAGGGGCAAACAGAAGTCTGTAATATAATACAATGTGCAAAACGGTTATCTGCATAACAACATTGTTGCTATAAAACTTCAAGCATGGTTGCACAGACAAAATGTAAGGCAGTATTCCTCTGATATATAAAAAACAAGTGCATCTGGTTCCTAATGAGAAATAAGACAATCAAGTGAATCAGGACACCAAAAATAACTAACCCATATTCAATACTGAAAAGATTAATCCAACACAACAGTTGAAAGCAGATCAAAGAAAAAAAACATTTTAGTATTTGATCTCTCTAAGAATTTCTCACACTGCATTCTTCTCTGTTTACATCCAAGTGCATATCAAGCTAGATGCCCGGCACCTATACCAGAATACCTTTTGAATCTTTACTTGCATGAAAAAAATTGAGGGGGGCATCAAATAATTGGCCAATAATAAGCATAATAGCTTATAGTAGTACTCCTACCAATTAATTCCTCTGATCCCAAATCCCAAGCAAAAATCCATTGCCGAAAAATCTATAAAAATGCAAAGTTTATTTGGGAAGAGTTATATATTATGAATCAATCTCTCCCTCCCTCTCAGGAGTAGTATGTCAGGAAAGATGCAAACATCTGTTTAGAGATGAATATAGATGGAATTTTCAGTTTATTTTGAGTTCTGCATTTAGCATGTGAAATGTTGCAAAAAGGGACATGAGCACATTTACCTAAAGAAATACTTGAGAAAACATACCCTAAAACACTTCCAAAGCTTGAACCATCATAAACAACAGAAACTGCTCTTGATCGTTCTTGTAGGGGAATGAACCTGAATGTGATTGCCGGTGATAGCCAGAAATTCCAAACTAGTATATTAGTATTGTGAAATGCTATAATATAAGTTTTATGAAACCATCGTCTATCATAATAGCATTTGCTGGAAGTTTGTAACAAATATAGCCACCACATTGTTGCTATGGAAGAATTCATCCACCAAATATTAAAAGAGGGATAGAAAAAAATGGCAATATAGAGCTACCTACATTATTCATGAACGTATAACCAAAGTAGCATATGAAAACGGTATAACTGATTCCAAGGAGAATCTTGCCTAGCAATTAAGTCTGCAGCAGATGAGGGTGAGACGCCTTCTCCAATGCCTACCTAGCATAGCAACACAGACAGAAAAGAATAAGATGCAAATAAAGTAAAAGTGATAGACTTTTTTTTTGCAAATTAACAGACCTGAACAGGAGAAGTGCATTTAAATTTGGATCTCACTTTTTAGTACCGATTGTGTGATTTCTGACACTTCTGGAATTACTTCACTAAATAATATATGCACACACAGATGTGCATTAAATTAGGTTCTTCATACATAACTTGGCTTCTCCTAAATCCTAGTTACAAATCTAGGGACTGCTTGTGCTTCAAAATCCACACGAATGTCGACCATGTTACTCAACACAATCCCACTCTATCATATCAAGGGATGGTTTGATAAGGATTTGTGCTCTTAAGATAAAGATATAAATAAATAAAAACTCTTATCAAGCATACTAGATAAATTCTGATGAATGCTATAGTGTAACCAAGCACCAGAACATTTTCTATCATACAGTAAGTCTCTAGAACAAAGCAATACAACATTTTGTATCAGAAAATAAGTCTAGGGGAGAGAGATTGTTAGTCAGCCGAGGTTACCAGAATCCTTGACAATACAAGTCCTGGCAAAAATCCTGCTACAAAAGGAATACTAGCAGTGGACAATGACCATGCCAACATACCGACAATAAGCACTTTCCTACAATCAGCACAAAAACAGCAATATTAAATAAGTACAATATGACAACAGATAAATAGATATTATGTGCTGTAGGAGTAAAACAATATAATGAGAAAGAACATGAGATCCAACTACGGGAAAGACATTTGAGATATCCAAGATTGTTGAATCAGGATCATGAAGTTTTAAAATTGGTCTTTTAGTTTTCAACAATTAATCTCCTCTCCTGTTGAATTTAAATTCTTGTGGCTGAATTCAACTAAAAATTCTAGTCACAATGATAATATAAAGTATTTGCAATCTTGAAATGGTTAAAACAAACAGAGATGTCTTGTATTAAGCACTTTGTACTCCATAGTGTTGTTTTGCAATTTACAAGTACATACATGAAAGGGTTAAGGCAAATGAAGATGTCATATATTAAGCCATGAATCGTACAATGGCAGTAAGGACTGTATTTAATTGTTGTTTTACAATTGGCCTACTTGGCGAAATTCAAGAAGTTTTCGTTACCCCCAACAAACCTTCCGCCAAACAATTTTGCCAGCCATCCTCCTGGTAACTTGACTCAATGCAAAGCCCAAAAAGAATGCGGACTGAACTAAGCCAGCAGTTGATGAGCTCCAACCATACTGTTGTGCCATTGGAATGATTGCAACACTCAAGTTAACCTGAAAACTTGAATATTTGTTATTAGCATAAGTTCCTGGCAGGAAAGGATGGAACCATCCATATGAGATTTTATAGAACTAAATAACCATGCCGCACGTGAAAAAGGGGTGCATTAAATATCGAACAGAAAATTCAACCCAGCTGCATGCTCATAAGACAATGTTGCAGAAATGTTTTTTCTGTCCCAAAAGTGAGCATTAGATGAGGTCTAGTCAGGCACTAATAATGGAGAGGGCTGGTTCCAATCTTTGTTACACAGGAGTCAGGTGTGTCGTGCTTGCTAACAGCACACAGGGTTTCCTGCAGATATTGTTTTGATGAGTTTGTTCTAGTGTGTAAGATCGAGCAAATTATCCTTTGCAAGAGGCAACAGATAACTGATTACAGAGCTCTTCACGATTTATTTGCTTTGAAATGTGTGCACCTTTTTAGAAGAGGTACACCGTAGTACTTGTAAAATTTTACCATCATGTTAGATAATTATGTAAACTCATTTCCGCATCCCAAATGCCCCGTGAGCGTCTGGTAACTACAGCACCATCCAAATCAGTGTAATTTCCCATACGCACTTCAAAACCATCCAAATCAGCAGGAACAGAATGGGAGTACTCGCACCTTGTCCATGTTGCAGATGGCGAAGGCGAGGGAGGTGGCGCCGATTAGCTTGTACCGCTCGGGCAGCCCCTCCCACGACGGCCACTTCGGTTCCGATGCCGCCACGCCCGCCTCCCCACCCCACTGCCCCTGCTCCTCCACCCCCACCACCGGCACCAGGACGGACGGCTCCTCCACCCCCACCACCGGCACAAGGACGGACTGCTCATCCACCCCCACTACCGGCACAAGTGGGGGAAAATGGCCGGCGGCGGACGACACCCTCACGGCGCGGCGCCAGCGCAGCCGCCGGAGGGGCGCGAGTTGCGGGAGAGAGCGGAGGAGGGACCGGCGGCGGCCGGCGAGGAGGAGGAGGTGGCGATCCGGCTGCAGCGCGGAGGCCGCCGCCATTGCTGGAGATGGGCTGGGAGGAGCAGCGAGCTGCCGCCTGCGAAGGAGGGAGGGGATGGAACATGGAAGGCGTGGAATTCGAATTTTGGTGGGGAAAAGTAACGAGCGGTGGGCAGTGGGTGGCGTTGCCGTTGCGCAACGTGCGGGGAATTTTTGTTTGGAGTTGCCAGTTGCGCAGCGGGGAGGAAGACACGTAGTACAAGCAGATCCTCTCACGTCCACGTAAGAAAAGTCACGGATGGATAGTAGAGGATTTTTATCCCAAGTTATTAAATATATATACTCCTACCTGATCAGACTCGAGAATGTTTGAACCACGAGTCCACCGATTGGAGAATATGTGCTCGTGCTCGCGTGGCTGAGTGACTCGGTGAATCTCGTACACTAGCTGTGACGTCAAGCAGACGTTCACCATTTTTAGAGGCTGTGAATGATTTTTGGGATCGTTGAGGCTGTGTCCAATACTGAAGCCGACACACGGATGCGACATCTCCTGTTGATGAGGAGTACGTGGCTATTAGGGCACCCGTAGTGTGCAGAAAGAGGGGGTCGTAAGCCAAAAAATAAGTCATAGGGTCGACCTTATACACAGCAACAGGGGGTCTTAAAGTGAAAAAGCATATGGCCGGATCTCAGGCTTGAGACCGGACCTCAAGCAATAAAATATAATATCTTTATATTTCTCTCTCCACCGAGCACTCAACCCCCCAAACTACAAACCAACTACCACCAACCAACTCTCAGCCGCTACAATTGACTTCTCCTAACCGTTGGCTTGCTGCAGTGGGTCTTCATCTTCATCTTCTCTAGTCGTTGGCCTGCAGCAGTACAGGACTCTTCCACCTCTTCTCTGTTCCACCTCTTCTAGCCGTTGGCTCTTCCTGCATATAAGAACAAAGGACACATGAGATGAAAGTGAAGGTTCCAACCATAGCTATTGTCAAATGGATGGTGCAGGTGGTTTCAGGAGACTGCTCTAAAGCCCACCAAGTCCCAACTCAGATGGTCCAAGCTTTCAGAATGGTCCAAACCACCCACCAACACAATTTCCACCACATTTTGGTCATTTTCAGTTTGGCCAACACATGCCACCATCTCAGTTTGCTCAAAGCATCCCACCTTTCCAGTTTTCTCAAACCATATCACCCTCTCAGTTCATGCCAAATATGAATCCTTTTAATTCCCCATACAACTACCAGCAATATGGTTCACCAAGTTTCTAGAGAATTCAACATGAAGGAAAGTCTTTTCACTCACCTTCAAACTTTGCCGGGGCAAACTTTGGATGTGCAGGCAGTAACTCACCACCCATGGCAAGTTCTCCTTTGTTTGGAGCTGCTATGAACACTTCTGGGTCAGAGACAGGAACTCCTGTAATGCAGCAAAGAGAAGCTCTTGAAATCACAGATTCAAGTGGTAGCAGCCCT
Source organism: Echinochloa crus-galli (assembly GCA_900205405.1). Taxonomy (NCBI): domain Eukaryota; kingdom Viridiplantae; phylum Streptophyta; class Magnoliopsida; order Poales; family Poaceae; genus Echinochloa; species Echinochloa crus-galli. The sequence continues at coordinate 171,404 of OAMR01000828.1, read as the reverse complement.
GATGAAGGGAATAGAAATGCTCGCATCAACTGGAGTGAGCAGGAAAACATACAACTGGCTAGTGCTTGGCTAATGCATTCTGTTGACCCAATTCAAGGTAATGGACAGAAGGGAGATTCTTATTGGAAGAAAGTGGCAGCGGAGTTCAATTCCAACATTATTGCAGGTGGTAGAAGAAGATCAGCAAAGTAATGCAAAAGCCATTGGGGCATAATTAGCAAGCCTATCAAACACTTCAGTGGTGTTTATGCTCGAACTAAAAGCGCTTGGCCTAGCGGACAGTCAGATGACATGCTCATGGACAAAGTCCGCGAGATTTATAAAGGAGAAGTAAAAGGTAATAAACCCTTTACAATGGAGTACCTATGGAAAGAACTCAAAGATCAGCCCAAATGGTGGAGAGTCAGAGATGATGGTGACCACAGCAAGAGAACAAAGATATCTGCATCAGGAAATTACACCTCATCAGGCAATGTAGACAGCCAAGAAGTGGAGACAAACACCAGGACAAGACCAGAGGGACAAAAACAAGCTAAGCTGAAAAAAAAAGAAAAGGGTAAAGGGAAACAACAATCATGTAATCAAGAAGATGACCAATTCAATGGAACTGTTGATAGGAGATCTGCTGCATTGGAAAAATTGGCTGAAGCAGAAAAGGAGAAGGCAAAGAATACTAGGCTGAACACGTACTTGAACTTAATGGAAAAAGATACATCAAACTATGATGAAGACAAACTGAGGAGGCATAAACAAATCCTGGATGTGTTATTCAACGAAATGTTTTCAGGCAACTAATATTTGGTGTGATGGCCATGTAGCGAGTAGTTAGTTAATTTGTAGGAGTTGGAGCAGCAATCTATGAACTAATTGTAATGTATGTTGTCATCTTCAATGTATCAAGTAGTTAGTTAATTTGTGGGAAGTGGAGTAGCAACCTATGAACTAATTGTAATGTATGTTGTCATCTTCAATGTATCAAGTAGTTAGTTAATTTGTGGGAAGTGGAGTAGCAACCTATGAACTAATTGTAATGTATGTTGTCATCTTCAATGTATCAAGTAGTTAGTTAATTTGTGGGAAGTGGAGTAGCAACCTATGAACTAATTGTAATGTATGTTGTCATCTTCAATGTATCAAGTAGTTAGTTAATTTGTGGGAAGTGGAGTAGCAACCTATGAACTAATTGTAATGTATGTTGTCATCTTCAATGTATCAAGTAGTTAGTTAATTTGTGGGAAGTGGAGTAGCAACCTATGAACTAATTGTAATGTATGTTGTCATCTTCAATGTATCAAGTAGTTAGTTAATTTGTGGGAAGTGGAGTAGCAACCTATGAACTAATTGTAATGTATGTTGTCATCTTCAATGTATCAAGTAGTTAGTTAATTTGTGGGAAGTGGAGTAGCAACCTATGAACTAATTGTAATGTATGTTGTCATCTTCAATGTACCAAGTAGTTAGTACTAAATGTATGCTCTTTCATGTTCCAATATTTGTACTAAATGTATTCTCTATGTTATGATGCAAATGAGTTAGTGAAATGCTCACCTGACTATGATGTATACACATGTTCCTCTCCCATGAATGGTAGCAAGAATGAGATTTCCTCCAGAAATAGCATCTACAGAAAGAGCAATCAGATTAGGACCTTCTTAACAAAAATCAATAAATTCAAGTATTCACATATTTCAATAAGAAATTACATTGAGACAAAAAAAATAAAACATTTTAAAAAAGGACAATTGGAAGTAGTTGTTGTAAAAGAGCTGTTGTAAAAGAGCTGTTGGCAACTAGCCGTTGTAAAAGAGCTGTTGGTGATGGCCAGCATCATCTATAAATGGAGGAAGCACTTGCTCAATTCATGCAGTCATCTGTGTTCAGCTCAAAGAGAGAGTAGCCCACAAAGAGAAATGTCTGAAGAGTCACAACAAGAGTCTGAGCATTAAGTTTCTTCCATCAACACTGATGACTTACTTGAAAAAGTCATATGGGAAGAAATTAATGGTCCACTAGAGGCCAAGATTGAAGCTAAAATTGAAGGTCGACTTCAAGGGCAGCTATCTGGAAATAGTATCCAGCCCATAATTCACACACTGAGGTATGTACTTAGAGACCGTGAAGGTGCCAATGAGAGGTTGCACTCTTACTATTTTTGTGAGAATCCACTCTACACTGATTATCAGTTTCGGCGGAGGTATCGAATGAGAAAACATCTTTTTCTAAAGATTGTTCAAGTCCTTAGTGATTGGTCTCCTTATTTCCGACAACAAGCACCAGAACATTTTCTATCATACAGTAAGTCTCTAGAACAAAGCAATACAACATTTTGTATCAGAAAATAAGTCTCGGGGAGAGAGATTGTTAGTCAGCCGAGGTTACCAGAATCCTTGACAATACAAGTCCTGGCAAAAATCCTGCTACAAGTGTGAGAGAAAATTTTGGTCAGCAATATCTACGTAGGCCAACAGATGCTGATATTCAGCGGCTGTTACACATAGGACATGCAAGAGGGTTTCCAGGAATGCTAGGGAGTTTGGACTGTATGCATTGGCATTGGCAAAATTGTCCAGTAGCATGGAAGGGGCAATATACTAGAGGTGATCAAAAGGTACCTACTATCATGCTTGAAGTGTGCGCATTTGGGATTTTGCAGAAACGATGGGCCATTATACGTGAGCCGGCACGTCTTTGGGAGCAGGAGGAACTCGCAGATATTATGTATGCATGTATCATTTTGCACAATATGATAGTTGAAGATGAGAGAGATAACTACCAGCTACGACTAGATGAGACATATGACGAGGGGAGATCTACCAGACCTATATCTGGACTTGGACATGGACCAATTCATGGATTTTCTAGGGTTCTTGAAATTAATTCAGAGAAGCACCACCAGCTAAAGGCAGACTTAATTGAATATATATGGCAACAATTCGGTCATCAACCTTAGGTTTACTATCATGTTTTAGTGCACTGCTTGTAATATCCAATGTATTATTGATCCTTCAATTAAGAATTTGTACTAGTCCAATATATTCTTGATCCTTCAATTAAGAACATGTGCTCAGTTTATTTCCTACAACCATGTTGTAAACTCCTAAAATAGTATCGCAATCTAACATCTCATGAGAGAGCAACAATTTATTTTTAAAAACTATACATACACAAATTATCATAGAGCAAGAAACTACCAAGGCAGCACATTTCTCACCATTTTGATATGATGTATGCCGTTAGTGTCGCGGGGCGCCCTTCCTAGAGCGCATCGCCGACACGCTCATATCCTCCACCTGCTCCAAGAACGCATGCATGTACTCCCTGCGAACGCTGAGCGGCCCTTGCCGCCATGGCCTCCGATGTGAGGCATGCACCATTGCCTCTAGTGCTTGCAGAGCAGGAACTCCGCATCCAAGTCGAGGATGGCGCCCAAGGATGTGAATCCATCTGCGGCCGGTGCGGAATCGATTGATTTGGCCGCGAGATTTGGCGCGCATGAAGGGAAGAGCGGCGGCACGCAGGAAGGAAGAGCGGCCGCGAGATTTGGCGCACAGGGGAAGGGAAGAGCGGCGGCGCGCAGGAAGGGAAGAGCGGCGGCGAGATTTGGCGCGGACCGTGGAAGGAGAGAGTGGCGGCGCGCAGGAAGAGGATCTGGAAATTTCCCTCGCGCCACACGCCGATTTACCTCACGCGTGATTTCCTTTTGTTTTCCGGATAGGACCCATCTCTATGACCGGCTGCCGCTTCTATACATACCAAAAGGGACCTTATCTTTTGTGGGGCCCGCGTTAGGGTCTGGCCGACCCTAACACACTCCGGATGCCCTTAAGGCCCGTTTGAATCTTTCATGGAGTAGGCCTCGCCCAACAATGATATGTCAGCTAGCTTATAGGAATCCATGTCATCATTTTGCGTACATGAAAGAGAAAGAAGACAAGGACAAAGTGTATTATCTCTCCTTCAAGAGCTAGCTCATAGAGAGAAAGTGAGCTCCATACTTTATTTATGAGAGAGAGGTGGTAGGACACTCATAATGCTTTGAGCAATGTGCTATAAGATAGATCATTGGACATATGATCGGTGAACAAGCTTTGAGTTAGTGCACTATCTCTTATAGAATTTGGATTGTAAAAGTTAGATTACAAAAGCTCAATTATGGAGGTGTTTGGATTTATAGATTGTGGAGTGGATAAATTGTTACTTTGTAGTCTTAAAAGTCTATAATGCGCTCCATATATGTTGCTATGTGAGGTGATGGCATTTGGGGTAATTTGAGTAACAGACTATGGTCATTTTGGTCTTTTCTACTCCACAAGTGGTAAAAGCTAGAGTAGTTGGATTGTAGGAGCTGTAGAAACAAATAACCTATTTGGATCTCATCAAAGCTAGATTTCATAATATAGTAGGATCCAAACAGGCCCACAAAGACTGTTATCATAGTTTCGGGCTTTTCTTTAAAATAGTTTCTAGCTGAAATTGTTTTGAAAAATATATGGCAGAACGTATTCTCCTATTTTTTTAATAAATGGATAGAGAAGCGTTTTTAATAAATGGATACAAAAGCTTAAATATCAAATGTGTCGCTACTATTCAATAGCTTTAATTTCTAAATATCACATTTTATTGGTACAAATTCATTTTGAATAAAAGCTAGGTACATTGAGCGAACAATGGATTTACCATTTTTTTGCAAGTCCCGTTTAAAAATATCCTTATCTTCAAATGAACTAATTGAGGCTGCCTTTGAACAAATTAAATCCAAGATGCCATTTTGTATCGCACTAAAGCTCTCCAAAACAAAACTTAAGAGGGTTGATCCACGCACACTTTCGACTGTTAAGAACTTTTTTCTAACAAATCTATATAGCATGGGAAGAAGCAATCATTAAAGGTTCTTTACTTATCCACTGACCCTCCAAAAATCTAATTTGTTCCTATTCCGAATCTTGGAAAGAGCCAAAAGATAAGAGATCATTTACATTTATATGTTAACTTAATATTTTTTAATTAACATACGGAGAAAAAAAAGGTAAGTTATGATCATATATAGGTGTACTTTGGGATTTTTTATAACAATAAATGTAGGTAACTCAGATGAAGGTTTTAGGATTAATTTAGGTTATATCTTATAATGGTAGATGTGGCTCATTTGCGTGACTTTACTTTATTCTTATAATGGAATAGGTGGGAAATTTAGATATAGATTCTCGGGTAATTTATGTTACATTTATAATTCAGGGATCAGTAATTTTCTAGAAAATATAATGAATCCAATTGCTATAGTGATTACATACAACCAGAATAATTGCTACATGTTTCTAGTATTTGTGGAAATTTCTAAAAAATATGTTTTTTCTAGTATTCCTTGAAGATTAACTTGGAGGCTCCGTTTAGTAATAGTAACATAGACCAGTTTTTTTACGTTACCCACATATATAATAACAACAAATTAACCCTAAGTGTAGTGGCCACTGTTCCTAAACAATATAAATTCTATTGTTAATAATTAAGTAATGTGAAAACAATATATAGTACTAGCGGTTTGCATAAATATTTTAAAAAATAAAGTATTAAATGGTAAAGTCAAAGTTGAAAGTGTAGTTGTCACTATTACTTAATAACAATATAAATTCTAGTTTTAATTAAGTAAGTAAAAACATTATATAATTCTAGTTGTTTGCATAAAATATTTTTGTAAAGCCAAATATTAAATAATAAAGTCAAAAGTGACATTTAGTAACTTCAAAAACATGATCGAAAGTGTAGTTGACATTGTTCCTTAATAATATGAAATATATTTTTAGTTAAGTAAAGTGGAAATATATAATTCTAGTAAATTTGCATAAAATATTTTAAAAATAAATGATAAAATATTAACCGATGAATTAGATTGTGTTTGGTTCATAAACTAGTAGCACAAACACCATAGGAAATGTGAATTACATTACTTTTGGTAGTGGGATCACATATTCCCACTTCGTTTGGTTCCACAATATGTAACGATATCGATTACCATATCAGAATACATCATGCACACTCTTCTTCAAAAATAGAATCTTTTGAAAGAGCAAGCAAGCAAATCCTTACTAGCATATAATTGGAAGCACAAGAAATCTGTGATCCAAACAGATTTCACTATCACTAGCAGATGCGAAGACCCACTCGCCCTTTTCCCTAATATCCAACTAGATTAGATCTATTCCCCTCTAATCTCTATGTGAGGAGAAAGAGGAATCAAACTATCCCCTGTAGACTTTTCCTACAAACTATAAAGAACAATACTGCCTAAACAAAATCCCATTCAATGTTATTTTTTTAGATAATGGATAATATATTACCCGGTCTTGACCAAAACGGCTACGGCCAAACAAAAACAAGAAAATTACATTCCATCAGGGGTTCTAGTAGTCCTACGCGACCACCAAGATCGCTATAACACGTTTGTCAGACCTTATAAAGAACTGAAAACGCTGGACACCCACCACCATTGATTCAATGTTATTTCAGACTTCACATTACATATGCCTCTCGCTGCCACTAAGCGGCTGCAGGAACGACGATGACGACAGATAGGACACAACACTAAAAGCAAGGGCGGACCCACCCTAAACCAAATCCCATTCAATGTTATTTCAGCCTTTACATTACATATGTCACTACAAAAAATATGATAATTTACATAAAATTTTAAATAAGATGAGCGGTCAAACCTAAAGTTAAAAAAGTCAAACAAATTATAATTGATATGGAGGGAGTAACTGTTTCACCAATTCGTGGCAGAGCGACGTGGTCGTTCGGGGCCAGCGCTACGCACTGGTGCCGAGTGCCTTGTATTTACTCGTTGACTTATTTTTTATGATATAATTTGATTTGTATGAGAACTATTATTTATTCTTCAAATTAGTGATATCATATTACATATTCCTTCTTTTAATATTCAACCATGGTTTCACTATAATGCGTCATTGTGATATGTAAATGTAATGTATATAGATTATTCTCTTTTTTTTGCCTTTAATTGAACTTGCCACTTACAAGTTCGCCCCAGCTTCTAGGTCCGCCACTGGAAGTAAAGGAGGAGAGAGCAGTGGAGATGTCGTTGTGGTGAAACAAACCCTACAGACAGGTGCCACAACGTAGATGAAGGGGGAAGAGTTTGCGAGGTATGTCGGGCGCAGCAAAAAAAAAACTTGAAGGAATACGACGATGGTACTGACGAATCAGTATCCTATGGGCGGTGAACCAACGTTGTCGGGTTTAATTCCCACCAGCGCTCGATTCTAACAACGAGAGCAGAGCGTCACTAAATCAGAGCAAGGCGAGAGTGACCAATGCAGAGAGCAGTGCGTCACCAATGCAGGTTAGTGATGTCACTGAAGGATGTTACCTACCGTAATTAACCAACAAAATTACAGAGTCAAGTAAACTAAGCATACCTGCCGTAATTAGCCAACAAATTTATACTGAATCAAAAGTAAACTACAGATTAGTTAGGTTGAAGTGCGCTCCTCAAAAGTAACCAGTAAGCTTCGACGTTAAACCGACACAACAAGCTGCAAGCACAAAGGGGATTATCGTAAAAGCTAAGCAGCAATCGCGAAGTCCAATACTCAAGTTTTGAGCTCGTGTACAAGTTTCCGAAGTGACAAAACTGAATACTAAATCTGTTTATCCCAATCAAGAATGGTGAATGGAGATTACAACAAGTGCTTTTAGCACAACACCGCCGACGGATTGATCTGTTGACTTCTAAACTTATTTTGTTCTTGTTTCTCTTTTCTATCTCAGGCAAGGGACCAAACAGCACAGCAAGCAGAGCACCGAGCCAAGCTCAACCTTAGCGCCTCCCGCGCTTGGGAGCGGCGTCATCGTCGTCCTCATCCTCATCGTCGTCGTCGAATTCATCGAGATCCTCGTCGTCAAAGTCGCCGTCGAACTCCCCGTCGCTGCCCATGGCCTCGAACTCCTCATCCTCATCCTCCTCGTCCTCGCTCACCGCCTTGACCGCCTTCCGGCCGCCCGCGCCGCCGCGCGCCGCGTACCCGCGCCGGGCGAACAGAGCCGCTGCCACCCCGGCCGCCGTGGGCCGCAGGTGGAATCTGGTGCTCGTGACCGCCGCAGCCGCAGCAGCAGCAGCCGCCGGCCGGAGAGGGGAGAGGAGGAGCGCCGGGCTCGGCGAGGCCGCCGCCGCCGCCGCGGTGGCGGAGAGGCGTCGGAGGGCGAGCGCGGCGGCGCGGTGCAGGGCCATCGCGCTGCGAATTGAGGAGGATGCGGCGCCGGCGGGTCGTGCTGGGCTAGGGTTTAGGAAGGGGGGTTTTAACGGAGCGGGGCTGCGAGGGAGGCGGCAACTTGCAGGAAGCTTCCAGAGACGCGAGGAGGGTTCGCTCTCCCGGACGGCCGCCGCCTCTTTTCTTTTGCTCATCTGCGCATCCATGCCGGCGAGCTGCCGTCACTTTCTTTTGTTTCTTCTGGGCTTGGATTGGGCTGGTATTGGGCTGGGTATCAACGAAGAGGATGTTAGAGAATTTTTTCTTTGGGCCGAAGAATGTTATAGAACTTGTGCTGCTGGGCTGTAGTCGTATTGTACCAATCGAGGCGGGCCGCTTTCAATTGCCCAAATCCTATTATTATGTTTTTCTTTTTTTGGAAAAGGATGCTTTATTAATTTTTCAGATAGATGCATCGAGGTGATACATCAACCTGAAAATAAATCCTGGCCTCTGTCGAAATGAAACACAGCCAAAACAATTCATCATACAACATGGGCTCTAATAGCTGCCAATCCTAAGACCAGACTGTCACCCAAACGCCCGGGCAAAAATAGCCTTGGCCACTTGAATCAAGCAGAGCGACGCCGCTACAAGAGTGTCCTGTGACGAAGGGGGTTGTAGGATAACCCATGTACAGAGCCAATGCGACGTTGTGAAGATGACTTGCAAAAAATTTGGAGATTTGTTATCAAAAACTGTTGTATTTTTGTATCGCCAGACCACCCAACATAAGGCTGTTTTTCTAGTTCTCTCTTTCTCTCCTTCCAATTTATAAGACGAGATTATACCACGGTCTTCCAAATTAAGTTTGACTATTTATTTATTTTTATTATATTTTTTATGTTTATAAACTTATAATTATTGGAGGGCATATCTGATTATAGATCTTACCATCTCTAATTGAAATTATAAAAGTTAAGAATTATTGGCTAAATTATTAGTCAAAATTTATAAAGTTTAAATTTTGATATACATGTACATCTTACAAATTGGAATAGTGGGAGTACAGAACATTCTATTATGCTGTATTTTTAGACGAAATATGTTATTTGTTATGGTCAAGCAATTCACTCTCACAACTTCCCTTTGATCATGTTGTATTACTTTTGCATGCATATGGTGTGTGCGTATGTGAGATGGGATCGTCAAACGGCACATACAAGCTAACTACGTTAATTCTACTACACTACATCTATTTTGTATAGTAAATGTCAATATTTTTTTACAAACCTATTTAAAGATAGACGAGCGAGTTTAAATTGGGACAAAACTACGACGTCTTACTTTTAGAGTTTTAAAGCCGAAGGAGTACGTACTTATAGCCAAATTAAGCTTCTTAATATATAAGTATGTTACATTGTTACCTACTCTAAATTAAGCTGAAGCCTACACTGATAATATGCAACTCCGACTGCTTGTCAACCTTTTTGCGTGGTCGCGTGGAGGAGGTGGCCCAAGGTCGCAAGGTGGTGGCCGGTCAAAGCAGCGGACGCCGTGGTGGAGCGGCTCATCGATCTCTCATGGAGATTATTGCACAACTGTACTGTGTCGCTGATTTTTTTTTAGCGAACGCGCCTGGGCGCGTGTTTCATTAAGAGGAAATACTGTGTCGCTGATGATGCATGCATGCGTGCCCACCATCTGGCCACACTGTGGTGGCCCAAAGTAGCCACAGCTGGCTAGCCGAGCTGGGCAACAGAGGTGTTCAAGAAAGATGGCCAGGCTGAGCTGGCCAGTGGCGCCATGCAGCAGCATTGTGGTGGCCAAGCTGATATGATGCTGCAGTGGACAACGCATGGAGTACTAAAGCCGTGGTTAGAGGTGAAACTCTACAGTTTGGAGAGGATCGATCGTGATCCGTTTATTTCAGCTTATGACCCATTTATAAGCTCGATTTTCAGAAACTAAAAGTTAGATGACTCACATAATCGATATTATAAGAGTCATCTGACTTTTTCGATTCTTCAAAATCGAGCATTTAAAATCAACTAGAAGCTCAAACAAACATGTCCATATCGGTGGATGTGGCGCAGCATGCATGCATACTCACAAGTTTGTCGTTGCAGTAAACTGATGAAGAACTCAATCACAGACGACGTGACAACACACCACACATGCGGTGGCGAGTATGCCGGTGATCACCTCCCCACTGATTATTCACAGATCCCATCTGATGTCTCTCTCCAAACTTTCTTTTGGTACATTTTCACTTACAACTTTGGGCCGGGCAGCAAGATCCATTGCATAGCTGGTGGTACACTGGTACTGAGTAGCACAGTAGGAGAGGAATCCAATGCACACACCACATGCAGATGCACTGCAGCAGTGGGCCTTGCTAAACTGGCTCATGGGCCCCAGCACCGCGCGCTAGAGCACAAACGGTACAACAGGAACCTGTTCGGGCCCGAAAACAACAGCACACGGCCCCACTCCTGCCAGAGGTACGGCCGGCTGCATTCGCTAAAAAGACTAACGGGTGCATTTATCTCAAAACAATTTACGTAGCATAGATGATTTGTTATATGAGATTGAAGAAGCTACAAAGTACAAACTGTTGATTCATGAATCAATGTTGCTGAAAATTTCCTGGTGTATTGATCTCGATCATGCATGAAACAAAGAATGATTGATGAGTTGAACCAAAACTGGCAATAATATACATGATGTGTCCTCACACTGCATATGAATGAATAAATAAGTACATATACATACATGTCTAACCGGTTTGCATATAGGAACAGGTGGTGGTCGATCGAGCAACAAAATTAAAGCGTTGTGCATATATGCAAGAACGATGATGAATAATGGCGATAGAGCATAATTGTGCCAAGAAGAAGCTGATCTCTCTACCTAGCTGCGGGCTGCAAGATGAACCTGAACCCTAGCTAGGCCTTTGGTGTCGTCTCCTCCTCGGCCTTCGCCGGCTCGGCTGCTGGGGCCGCCGCTTCCGCCGCTGCCTCGGCCGGCGCGGCGGCCTCCGCAGCTGCTTCAGCAGGCGGGGCAGTCTCGGCGGCGGCGGCGGCGGCGGTCTCCTCGGTGGCTGCCGGAGCCTCTTCTTTCTTCTCCTCCTCGGCCGCAGGAGCCTCTTCTTTCTTCTCGGCGGCGGCTGCTTCCTCTTTCTTCTCCTCGACAGCGGCGTCCTTCTTCTCGACTGCTGCCTCCTCGGCGGCGGCCGGAGTAGCCTCCTTGGGCGCCTCCTCGACGGCGACAGGGAGCAGCGTGGAGACCTTCTCGAACGTGGCGAAGATGGGGCCGGACAGCAGGGCCGGGCCCACCTTGGAGATGCCCTCGCTCACTTGCTTGGCGCCAGGGAACTCTGATCACGCGCATGTTCGTTGTTGCAGCTCATATCAGTAATAATTCAGCACAGTATGTAGAGGTACACGACATTATGCGACTCTACTACTGTTCATTTGATGATGAGATATTGTTGGCCTACTACTCACCGATCTTGGCCAGATCCTCGAAGAACTTGGTGATGGCCGCAGAGTTCTTCTTGATCCCGGACACCTTGCTCCTCTCCTTAATCAGGACCTGAGATCGATCGACAGGTACGACAACAAGTTTCAGTCCCTCAGATTCAGCGCTACTGCTAGATAGAAATCACCATACTCTGACAGCGTACGGAATGCGTACCAACTTTGCAAAGGTTGATGGAAAAAAAAGACATTTTCAGGAGATGATATGAGTGGTACCTTGAGCGGGGCAGGAACGGACTCGTAGATCTCGACGACCTTAGGCTGGAGATCCGCCTTCTTCTCCTCGAACTCGCCATTGATCCCCTCCTGCAGAGACGTACGTACAACTAATTACTCAAAAGAAAATGCCATCATCCATGGCGTCGAAGTTGCAGGGTGACAGAAATGATGGCAGCGAACGAAGACGACAAAGGTGATACAACGACTCAACTGACCTTGGACTCGTTGAAGGACTTGATGAGCTCGGCGGCAGTGGCGGCCTTCTTGCTGCCGTTCTTGGCGAAGATGAGCTTGAGCTTGGGCAGCACCTTGGTCTTCCAGGCATCCATGGCTGGCTCTGAGTCTGAGTCTGAGTCTGAGTCCGCCGCAGATGCGAGGCAATCAGGCAGGCAAAGGGATCGAGGACGACAGCTACGGCGGCGGGGGCAGCAGCAGCACAGGGTGGCAGCTAGCGCTATGAGTGGCTACAGATCATACGTGAGTTGGACGCGCTGGTGTGGCAGTGTTAATGGCGGCCAGGGCACGCCGCCGGCCTCCGGTTTATAGGGCTCGCGCGCAAGAGCTCTGGCTTCGCGAGGGATTTGCGGGAATGCCACTGCCCCGCCCGGCCTGCGCCTAATAATTAATAATTGGGCGACGACACGGCCAGCAGAGCACAGGAGAGCAGAGACCCGCAGAGGTTAGCGTGATTGGCGTGTGATGATGGGTAATTGAGGGTGCCTAAGATTACCAAAATATCCATGGGCTGATCAAATAATGGATTAGATAGACTGTACTGTATCAGCCGTTATCTAATACAGTACTGTAGTATTTTCTTGAATTCATGCTCGGCCTTTTTTCTCGAATGATTCATTCTCCGTATATAGCATTTTTAATGAAAAACTTATTAAGCTCTAGTGGCAAGTACATTACATTCTACTCTTATACTCAACCGAAGATTTTGCCCTCAAAAGTCAAAACCATTGTTATTGTTGCTATAACATTAAGGGTAACCATTATCCGTGAGACGAGCTCATCATCTCAAGCTTGAGCTTGTTAGAGCATTGATGGAGCTCGATCCGAGCATCAAAATCATCCGAGCTTACAAGTTACAACTAGGTTGAAGCTTGGTTCGTTTGCAATTTGATCTAATCTCGAGTCAAGTTTAAAACGAGCCAAACACGATTTTTCACAAGCCTTTAAGATTTTTCTCGGTCATAAACTTAGTTAATAAAATACTATATAAAAATTAGACTTGAGTTACTGTATTGGATTTAAAGAATATAATTGGACAAAAATTAGAATACATGTGGATACACATCACAGAGTCATAACTGATAATAAGTAATGAGCTTACTCGAGCTCAAAAATTCACAGTTTGGGATCAAGCTTGAGCTTAGCTTATTTAGAATTTGAGCCGATCTCGAAACAAACTGAAGACGGAGCCCAACACAAGTAGCTCACGAGCCTTTTTGATAGCTTTATTGCAGAGTAAATCGCAATCAAACTTATAAAATTCATTGTTGGTCCTGTGACGACGTTTAAAAATGGGTTTGCATATATCCTTGTCATGCTTATACTCGTCATCTTGAAACGAGCTTATGCTTCCTGATCATGCCACAGGGACTAGAATCTAGCCTGATGCTGCACTAGGCAACATGGCCAGTAGAAAGTAGAACCATACCGATAGGCACATCATGATGCCTTTGGGACCCCCGTTTTCCTGCCTTTTGCTCTTTGTTGGTGCCACTGCCATGCAAATCCGGATGACTGCCGAGTGGCAGGGGCGTGAATAGGAGCAAAGACAGGGGCAGTGCCGTGGCCCAGTGGCAGGCACGCACCGCTGGCGCCGCGCTGCCCAGTCCAGTCGCCCGTTGGTAGGTCCGGCGCCGGGCCCACGCCACGGTGTCCCAAAGATTTACGCGACACATACGAAACAAGTTTCAGTCCCTCAGATTCAGCGCTCTAGATAGAAATCACCATACTCTGACAACGTAAAAAAAAAGGAGACATTTTCAAGAGATGATATGGGCCGTGTTTAGATAGAGGGGAAAAAATTTTAAGAGTATTAAATGCATCTTTTACCACTAATTAAAGGTATTAAATAAGTCAGTTTATAAAACTAACTTCACAACCCTAAGTAATTTTTTGCGACGAATCTAATGAGGCCTTTGACCGCACGATTAGAGTATGGTTACTGTAGCATTACTGTAGCAAATCATGAACTAATTATGCTCATTAGATTCATCACGTAAAGTTGCACTCATCTGCGAAAAGGTTTTGCAAATAGACATTATTTAGTACTCCATGTAGAAAAGATTTCTTTGAGAAATTTTTTTTCCTACCTCATCTAAACACGGGCATGAGTAGTAATACCTTGAGCGGAGCAGGAGCAGACTCATAGATCTCGACGACCTTAGGCTGGAGATCCGCCTTCTTCTCCTCGAACTCGCCATTGATCCCCTCCTGCAGAGACGTACGTACAACTAATTACTCAAAAGAAAATGCCATCATCCATGGCGTCGAAGTTGCAGGCTGACAACGGCAAAGTCAAGACCAACAACGACTGAACTGACCTTGGACTCGTTGAAGGACTTGACGAGCTCGGCGGCGGTGGCGGCCTTCTTGCTGCCGTTCTTGGCGAAGATGAGCTTGAGCTTGGGCAGCACCTTGGTCTTCCAGGCATCCATGGCTGGCTCTGAGTCTGAGTCTGAGTCTGAGTCCGCCGCAGATGCGAGCTGAGGCAATCAGGCAGGCAGGCAGGCAAAGGGAGGACGACAGCTACGGCGGCGGCAGCAGCAGCAGCACAGGGTGGCAGCTAGCGCTATGAGTGGCTACAGATCATACGTGAGTTGGACGCGCTGGTGTGGCAGTGTTAATGGCGGCCAGGGCACGCCGCCGGCCTCCGGTTTATAGGGCTCGCGCGCAAGAGCTCTGGCTTCGCGAGGGATTTGCGGGAATGCCACTGCCCCGCCCGGCCTGCGCCTAATAATTAATAATTGGGCGACGACACGGCCAGCAGAGCACAGGAGAGCAGAGACCCGCAGAGGTTAGCGTGATTGGCGTGTGATGATGGGTAATTGAGGGTGCCTAAGATTACCAAAATGTCCACGGGCTGATCAAATAATGGATTAGATCGACTGTACTGTATCAGCCCTTATCTAACACTGTAGTATTTTCTTGAATTCATGGTCGGCCCTTTTTTCTCTAATGATTCATTATCCGTATATAGCATTTTTAATTAAAAACTTAGTAAGCTCTAGTGCAAGTACATTCTACTCTTATACTCAACTGAAGATTTAGCCCTTAAAACCATTGTTATCGTTTCTATAACATTAAGAATAACCATTATCCGTGAGCCGGGCTCATCATCTCAAGCTTGAGCTTGTTAGAGCATTGACAGAGCTCTCGATCCGAGCATCAAAATCATCCGAGCTTACAAGTTACAACTAGGTTGAAGCTTGGTTCGTTTGCAATTTGAGCTAATATGGAGTCGAGTTTAAAACGAGCCAAACATGATTTTTCACAAGGCTTTAAGTTTTTTCTCAGTCATAACCTTAGTTATTAAAATACTATATAGCAATTAGACTTGAGTTGTTGTATTGGATTTAAAGAATATAATTGGCTAAAGAATTAGAATACATGTGTATACACCTCACAAAGTCATAACTGATAATGATCAACGAGCTTACTCTTACTCAAGCTCAAAAATTCACAGTTTGGGATCAAGCTTGCTTAGCTTATTTAGAATTTGAGCCGATCTCGAAACAAACCGAAGACGGAACCCAACACAAGTAGCTCACGAGCCTTTTTGATAGCTTTATTGCAGAGTAAATCGCAATCAAACTTATCAAATTCATTGTTGGTCCTGTGACAACGTTTAAAAATAAACTTGTCATCTAGAAACGAGCTTATGCTTCCTGATCATGCCGCAGGGACTAGAATCTAGCCTGATGCTGCACTAGGCATCACGGCCAATGGTCTGAACTCTGGAGTTGTACAAAGTAGAACCACACTGATAGGCACATCATAATGCATGTGGGACCCCCGTTTTCCTGCCTTTTGCTCTTCGTTGGTGCCACTGCCAATCTGCCATGCGAATCCGGATTACTGCTGCCGAGTGGCAGGGGCGTGAATAGGAGCAAACACAGGGGGCAGTGCCGTGGCCCAGTGGCAGGCACGCACCGCTGGCGCCGCGCTGCCCAGTCCAGTCGCCCGTTGGTAGGTCCGGCCCCGGGCCCACGCCACGGTGTCCACGCGAGATGCGGGCTTGGGCGCGCTGGTGCGGTGCCGATCCGCACGGGGCGGTGGGCCCCGCGAGTTTTGGACCCACGCGGCAGTGACAGGCGACGGGGTCGGGACTCGGGACGCGCGCCGCGCGGGTCGTCAGGTAGAGTGCAGAGGCAACGGTCGTGCGTAGACTGGCCGGTGCGGGCCCCACCCCGCGGGGAGGGGGAGACCGCCGACCACGTGGCCTTGCTGGCGCGGCCAGCGTGGGGCGCAGCTGCCGTGTTCCCTACTTCCCTTCCCCAAAGCGGAGCTCCCCTGCTTTCCTATGGCTGAAAATCCCCGGCTCCATCAGACCGTTTATTATCTTTCAAAAAAAAAAATCAGACCGTTTATTTACAGAGATGGGGGGCTCCAGTTCTCTGAGGCCAAAGGCAGAGTTTGAGGTGTGTTCGTGCCTGGAATTCCGGACCAAAGGCGACAAACTTGGTTGTTAATTTCCTGGCTTTCTGCTCTGTGTAGAGATCTTACAGACCGTCTGGATTTTGGGCTCTGGCGTTTCCGAGTGTATGATCATGGTCATATTCTTGGAATGAGTTTTGAGCAAACTTCAACAGAAGGCCAAGTAAAAATCAGGAAACTGGTCCTGTCTGGGAGAAATGACGAATAAATGCATACTTGTTCAATTCCAAACTGTGGTGGGACAGGTGCGGGTCATGCTTGTTGTTGGTCCCATGTTTGATCTCACCGCTGATTAGCTATGCTAAATGAGTTTGTTGATTGATACATTGACGATATTGGAATTAGGAAGATGCTATCCTACCCGTGACTGTATTTTTTTTCTTTTTAGTCTATATATGCTTATTATCTATTCGGATTCCTACGTATCTACTTATAACTGTCTTCTTGCGCCAAACTGTTCTGTTTATTATAATTTTGTGAGCGTCCGACATAGAAGAGCTATGTGTTTGGGTGTCACAGTTGATGCCCATGGAGTAGAGTTCCCACCATGTCTAGCCGATGGAAGCTTTCCTCCGTGCCCCTTTCATCTTTATTTTTTCTCTCTTGCCATTACCAGCTAATGTATGGATCACAATTCTCATATTTACTTTATAATCCTACCTGACATTAACTCATATTTTAGTTTAAAACCAATAGTATTTAGCTCGGTCTTTATTGAGCATAATCCTTAAAATTATTATTAGGCTGAATGCTAGAGCTCTTTACCACGCTATAATGAAAGGCTACACGTTCATGCTGACCTTGTTGCATGATAGTTGCATACTTGCATGGCATTGTCGTCAGGTACGGTGTTTGTGACCAGAAATAGAAAGCAGAGGCAAAAATGCATTCTCTGTGCCCGGCAGAGAAGGCTTGGAAGCTGTCGTGGTTGCCTCAAAGGGCAACAGCATGTCCGCTCTTTCCATCTGTCTGCGTGTTTATTTATCCTTGCATGAAAGAGAACAGCGTACCATCTCTTGCGAAATAAAGAAACACAAGCTGTAGACAGAGAGACAACGGCTGCCATATATGCCATCGCCGACCAGGGCGTACGAATTGAACCAACGGTAACTAGCAGCTTCCATTAGCTGTCATGATCACCCGAATACAATCATCACTTGCATTGGAAGGGTGGCATAATAGCTGGTGGTTAGCAACGCACAAGGCCGGAGAGGCAAAGCAATACAAGCTAGCTAATCATGAGGCGTTACGACGTTAGCTTAATTATATACAAATGACTAAACTAGTGGATTAGCGCATCATCATTAGTCCTAGTCCAGCTCCCCACTTCGCCCTGTATGTTCGTTCTGCCACCATATTATATATAAAAATAATATAAACATATATATTTAGGGCTCCTGATTGGTGAATTCCCAATGATTTTTATCAAACCCCGTACAGACAACAGTTGGCGTCTGCGTAGGCGGCTTGGATTATTGGAGATTCTGCATGCAGGAGGGGGAGGAGAGCCAGCTAGAGCTAGCTATGACCAAACCCAACCTCAACTGTCTTTTGGCGCATCCACGAACTTACCCTTGCATTAGTCTGGATTATGGATGGCAATTTTCCCTGCGGAGGCGGATCCCCGCGGGGATCCGACCCGAACGGGGCGGGGATGGGGAATGAAATTTCCCCGCAGGGACAGCGGGGCGGAGCCCCGAAACCTAAACGGGGCGGGGCCGGGGGCGATTTCCCCCCGCGGTGCACCACGGGGACCCCGAAACAGTAGACGGCCCATAAAAAGAATACGGCCCAATAGCCCAGGAGCTCTCAAGAGTATATAAAATCTGCCATTCTAGGAACCGTAACCCTATCTCACAATCCATCCCGGCATCCGCAAGCGAGTGGCGGCGGCAGCTACTCCCAGAGTCCCAGAGCCCCCACCGATCTCGCTATGGATGGCAACGGGGCGGGGCGGAGCCGAGGGAGCGGTCCCCGTCCCCGCCCCGACCCCCGAACATGCATCCCCGCCCCGACCCCGACTCGCCTATCGGTGGAAATTTCATCCCCGTCCCCGGCCCCGTCGGGCCCCCGAAACCCCATCGGGGATCCGTGGGGATTCTCTTCACCATGAATCTCGGATTCTCGGTACACATATATGCGACAACAACGAGCTCAAGAATCAATGAAACATGCAAAAATCATTCGATTGTGACTACACCAAGAAAACAAGAAGTTGAAAACCGCTAGTTCTAAACTTCCAATCATCACTTAATAAAATCAGCAGCCACGCAAAGGCCAATAAAGAGCCTCCAATCTCTGGACGCAAGCAAATAAAACATCGAGAATCAGTATCTTGTTCAGATGTTGGCGTTGGTGCAGCTTGCAACGAGCAGACTCTTTAGTTCGGCTGGGAGATTAGAACGAGAGCGTGGGATCAAAAGCTGGACGGAGTACACCGGCTGCACGCGCGATGCTGGATTGCTGCTTGCTGGCGCCGTTTCCGTCGCCTCGTCCTTGCGGCAGGCCGGCAGCCAGTCGTCTCGCAGCCCAGCTGTAGCATAGCCCTCGCGGTCGCGGCTAGGTGAGAGAGTGGATGAGAGCGAGATCGGTGGGGGCTCTGGGACTCTGGGAGCAGGGCCGGCTCTATAGTTTTAAGGGCCCTAGAGCGAACCGGACACTATGGGCCCACCTAGCCTAAATATTTTCTTTTTATAGAAAAGTATAATAGTAGTACTCGAAACATTTTTTTCACCTTCATCGACCTTATTAATTTCTGCATGAAAGTACATTTGACCTCCTTAGTTTTGGTTGATTAATGACAAAAAGTCCTCTCACACCATGTCATATGAGTTTGAGAGGCCACTACCTCAAGTTGAGAAGGAGAAGCTTGTCAAGCCTATCTTGAAGCAAGAGAAGAAAGCCAAGCCTTATGTACCTCAAAGTATTTTTTATGCCGATTATGTGTTGGCTTGGGACCACAATGGTAAGGTGGTCGCCAAGTATGTTGGGTACTTCAAAGGTAAGGAATGTAAGTCACATCTAAATCAATTCATTCATTAAGATATTGTTTATGCTCTTATGTAAGTTCCAAGTGTGTTGTCATCAATCACCAAAAAGGGGGAGATTGAAAGTACATTTGACCTCCTTAGTTTTGGTTGATTTATGACAAGTCACTTGGAAGACTAATGTGCTATGAAGAATTGTGTGTAGACGGTGATACAACGTAAATAAGGAGCGAAGCACCAAAAGAGGAAATAAGGGACAACACGAGGACTCAAGTGTTTTGATTCATTTTGATGTCTTTATTCTTGAGTCAATAGGAAAAGCCGTACTATTAAGGGGGATTCGAAGTTTGTTGGCTTGGTTGAAGATGAAGTGCTCATATGTCATAGGATAGATGAGAGAAAACCACCAACACATGCTTTCGAAACCCAAAACCAGCAGATGTGCGGAGTTACCGGAACTTTCTCCGGAGTTACCGCATGTCCGGAAACTCCGGACAATTGTGCGGAAACTCCGCACTTTAACAGCACAACGGCTAGTTTGTGGTGAAGGGGTATTTATACCCCCTCACCCCTCTCATTCACTCTCTCTCGACCTAACTCAGAACAAAACACCTCTCTAGCATTCAAAGCTCCACTTTTCTCCCCTCTTGACTTTCCAAGTGAGATTTGGTGAGGGGATTGAAGTGAGATTGAAGAGAGAGCAAGGTTGAGTGCAAGCTAATTGATTTCCCATCCTTTGAGCACTTTGTTCTTCGTCAAGCCTTGGATTTCGGGTTCATTATTCTTGGAGCATTGCTCCTAGACGGCTAGGTGTTGCTTGGGAGCTCCAACCTCGTTGTGGCAGCCCCGAGAAGTTTGTATTACCCCGTGAAGTAAGTATAAGCTCTAGGGTTTTCGAATCCTAGGGAGAGGAAGTGGTTTAGTGGACAAACCCGCCCTTTGTGGGTACCTCAACGGAGACGTAGACTTTCTTTGTGAGAGTTGAACTCCGGAAACTAAATCCTTGTGTCCTTGTCTTTGATTTACCTTCTTTGCACTTGGTTTGAGTTCTTGCATGATATTTAGGGTTTGTTCTCTTATATCTTAGAGTTTGGTACCGATCTACTTCCCACAAAAGTTTGAGCTAGATTTGAGTGGTTATTCTTGTAGATCAGCATCTAAGGAGTAACCTATTTCGAAGGATTCACTTTTTAAGCAAGTTTAGTTTGACGAATTTCAGTTTCAGCAAAAAATCCGGAGTTTCCAGAGATTTTTGCGGAATCTCCGCACAAGTGCGGAGTTTCTGGACAAATCTTCGGAGTTTCTGGACATTACCCATATAACCTGTTTTAAGTCATTGAAAAGCTACAGGTTGGACTATTCACCCCCCCTCTAGTCCATCTTAGGTCCTTTCAATTGGTATCAGAGCTTTGGTCTCCGGATTAAAGCTTAACCGCTTGGAGAATCAAGATGGCGGGGAAAGAAGTTGATCCCAAAGTCGGAGGATCAAAGACGGAGAAGACGCCCAAGAACAACGATGACGTCATTGGTGATACTCCTCTCATCCGAAGATGACTCGGATTATGAAGATGTTGAGAGAAGGAAGCGTGAGAATAAGTCTAACCCTCAAATACCTTTTGATTATTCTCGTTTGAGTTATTCTACTCCATATACTTCTATCTCCATGGGCAAACCTCCTCGTTTCAAAGATACAACATATGCCTCATGGAGAAATCAAATGATTGCACATTTGATCGGGGTCCACCCGGCCCTTTGGAAGATTGTGTGTGTAGGTGTCAACTACCCGAAGGACAACACTCCCCTTAGCACGGATCAAGAGCATGAGATTCATCGCAACATGCAAGCTACCTCTATCCTTCTCAGTGCTTTGGAACCGGAAGATAAAGAAAAGGTGGATGGAATGCATTCCGCCAAGAAGATTTGGGATACTCTCCAAAATCAATGAAGAGAGAGATCAAATCAGTTTCATGGTGAAAAAATCATGTATACACTGTTTGCAAGAGAGTTTGTGTCTTGTATATAGTCCTGAAAACAACAAATAATGAAACTTTGCATTGAGGGTGAGGTATTTCAACTACAAATTAAATGCATTTTACTTATATGGTGTCCTTGAAAACATAAATATGAAATACCCGTTGAGAATGGACTTATTTTTTTACGTAGTCAGAGCACATAAATAGATATATTTTTTTACAAACATAGTAATTAACGATTGATTTTTAAAGTTTGTAATCACAAATACGAACGAAACATTCATAACGTCCGGTCAATCGAAAAACTGTTTGTAACATGGTACTAGAGTGTACTCCAGCGTTCCACCCTTGACCTAGTGGCTAGCACCGATCTTATCTTCTTTCTAATCCTGCTGGGAAAAGTCCTATGAAAGTACATTTGACCTCCTTAGTTTCGGTTGATTTATGACAAGTCACTTGGAAGACTAATGTGCTATGAAGAATTGTGTGTAGACGGTGATACAACGTAAATAAGGAGCGAAGCACCAAAAGAGGAAATAAGGGACAACACGAGGACTCAAGTGTTTTGATTCATTTTGATGTCTTTATTCTTGAGTCAATAGGAAAAGCCGTACTATTAAGGGGGATTCGAAGTTTGTTGGCTTGGTTGAAGATGAAGTGCTCATATGTCATAGGATAGATGAGAGAAAACCACCATCACATGCTTTCGAAACCCAAAAACAGCAGATGTGCGGAGTTACCGGAACTTTCTCCGGAGTTACCGCATGTCCGGAAACTCCGGACATTTGTGCGGAAACTCCGCACTTTGACAGCACAACGGCTAGTTTGTGGTGAAGGGGTATTTATACCCCCTCACCCCCTCCCACTCACCTCTCTCGACCTAACTCAGAACAAAACACCTCTCTAGCATTCAAAGCTCCACTTTGCTCCCCTCTTGACTTCCCAAGTGAGATTTGGTGAGGGGATTGAAGTGAGATTGAAGAGAGAGGAAGGTTGAGTGCAAGCAAGTTGATTTCCCATCCTTTGAGCACTTCGTTCTTCGTCAAGCCTTGGATTTCGGGTTCATTACTCTTGGAGCTTTGCTCCTAGACGGCTAGGCGTTGCTTGGGAGCTCCAACCTCGTTGTGGCAGCCCCAAGAAGTTTGTATTACCCCTTGAAGTAAGTATAAGCTCTAGGGTTTTCGAATCCTAGGGAGAGGAAGTGGTTTAGTGGACAAACCCGCCCTTTGTGGGCACCTCAACGGAGACGTAGACTTTCTTTGTGAGAGTTGAACTCCGGGAACTAAATCCTTGTGTCCTTGTCATTGATTTACTTTATTTGCACTTGGATTGAGTTCTTTCATGCTAGTTAGGGTTTGTGCCTATTTATCTTAGGATTTGTCTCCGATCTACTTATCTCAAAGGTTTGAGCTAGGTTTGAGTGCTTGTACTTGTAGATCAACTCCTAAAGAAGTGACAATCTCGAAGGTTTCACATTTGAAGCAAGTTTAAGTTAATTGATTCCTGTTTCAGCAAAAAGTCCGGAGTTTCCGGAGATTTTTGCGGAATCTCCGCACAAGTGCGGAGTTTCCGGACAAATCTACGGAGTTTCCGGACATTACACATTTAACCTGTTTTAAGTTTTGAAAAAGCTGCAGGTTGGACTATTCACCCCCCCCTCTAGTCCATCTTAGGTCCTTTCACACGCGTTCATAACAGTGAGCTTTATCTTTTAAAATAGTCTTTATACTATTTTTTTCACTATTTAATCTATCATTTTTATGTTGTTGTGTAAAAACATCAATATAAGAAAAGTAAAACAAAC
>OAMR01000828.1:116275-138222 GCA_900205405.1 Echinochloa crus-galli | reverse complement strand
GTAACCTTGTCAATACTCTTGGTGACAGTTCACCTCCAGTATCAAGCAAGATCGAAGAACCAGCCAAGACAAAGACTTAAACAAGACTACAAGCACTAGAACTATAACTGACTATAGTCTAAACAAGATATATTTGCTACTAGGATAAAGTAGAAGCAAGATATAAATGACAAAGGCAAAGTGATAAAGATAACTATATTGATACTCAATGTCTTACAAAAGGAAAAGTAAAAGTTACAAGAGCTATTACCAGAGCTTCTGAAGACGACTCCGGAACCTCCGAGGCACAGCTCGATTCAACTCTAACTCCCAACTAAACTATCCTAACTCTACTAGAATGAAAGTGGAAATGAGCTCCTTGGCTTGGTGTGTGTTTACAAGTGAAGTGCGACCCTCTATTTATAGCTCTAAAGGTGGGTTGAGGCAAGGTAGCGGCCAAGGCAACCAGAGGCGGCAGAGAGGCGGTTCGGCTGAATTCCTCGGTTCAGCCGAACTGAGGGATGCACCGCCTCAGCCATTGGTATCCCCCGAAATCTTTTTCCAAAATGCCACCCGGTCAAATCTTTTAAGCGCTTTGTTCGGGTCTAATGAACAACGGCTTGAAAATCCGAGACCCGAACTAAAATCCCTCCAAGAGCAGAAGAACTCTTGGTTGAAGAACCGAAAACGAATCCCCCCAGTTTCAGAAACCAAAGTCGAGAGGAATTCAAGGGTGAGCAGGTACGAACCTTCTTCGTTGATGTGCCAGAAATTCTCCCAGCCAATGGCCTGGAAAATTTCTGTAAACTCTACGTCCATCCCTGTGTCCCTGAGCAAATCTTGCTCAAACACACGGGTGTGCTCGAACTCCTTCAGCCGAAGCTCGTTGAAGGTGTTCCGCTCCCTTTCTGTTCTAAGGTTGATGTCACTCTCACTTAGGAGCTGCCTGGCTAGGGGCGTGGCATGGCCCCATCCCGAGCTGGCTGCTTCGTGCTCGTCCGTGTCCATCCGGCTCGAGCCTCGGGACGGAGCTGGGGAGCTCCCAGCATCGTCCGATCGTCGGCCTAGCCGGGCGGAACGACGGAGCGAAGTGAAGAACTTTGACATGATTCCTGCAAAAAGTTAGTGCAACAACAACTACCCGAAGGACTGAATATGTATGATTAGCACAAGCGAAAATCAAGTCAGTCATTCAAGATAGTTAGTCGTTCTTGCGGGGATGAAAACCACCACAAAAGGTTAGTCGTTCTTGTGGGTGTCGGTGACCACCACAAAACCGTCCAGAAATTCAGCACAAAGATCACAACAAAAGCAAAATATTTTTGGGATTTTCTAGTGATGCAAGTGAACCAAAACTTGAACAAGATCTTGGGAAGAACTTGAGCAAGCACTAGAGCAAAGAACCTGAGAGGAGAGAGAGAGCTTCCTAGCAGAAATTTCAGAATGAGCAAGTGTGGGAGAAGCAAGCAAGCTTGCACCAGCTTTTATAGGTCGAGGGGAGGGGCATGCCCTGGTTCGCCCGAAGCAGGCCTGGTGGCCAGGGCACTCCCATGTGAGTGCAACCCCCTCCTTTGCTTTGATTCCACGCCAAAATGTGTGGCCACAAAACCACCAAGGGCCAGGATGCAGCCCCAGGGTCGGTTTGGCAGCTGGGGGCGGTTCGGCCGAACACCCCAGTTCGCCCAAACTGGGCCGGAGGCCCAGGCCCGCCCTCCTGCACCGCCTCTGCTCTGTGGACTCCCTAGGCCGGCCTCTGGTGGTGTACTTCATGCTGTGTGGGCCCAGGTTGATGTGGCGGTGCTCCGGGATGAGTTGGTGTCGTCCATGTATCGTTTGTCGTATTCATTTGGTGCTAGTTGATGTGGACGACTCCCGATGTCATGCACGGCTAAGGGGGATAACCGGCCGAACGGAGTCGTTCGGCCGATTCGGTCTTTTTCGGCCCCAATAGCGCGTATTTGTCGTACTTGTACCTGCACAAGTGACACTCACCAAAACTCGTGGAACTTTATTAGAAATAAAACCTAAGTACATGGAATGTTGCATATAACCTCATTTATTCCCGAGTATTGGTGGTCGGATTTGGGCTGTAACGGCCGCCAACAATAAGGTTCCTTAGATGTCATAGACCTAGTATCTAAGATTTGGTTGCATTCCCTTGGTCACAAGTCAAAATATGTCGATTTTAGGGTTCGCACTGGGGAGGTACGGAAACTCCGGACATTGTCTGGAAACTCCGCACATGTGCGGAGATTTCGGAGATTTCTACGGAGTCTCCGGACCTTCCCAGCCCAAACTTTAACGTTTGCATATTCTTTCTTGTATCTTTTGACTTTCGTTGCTGTCAGTTCCTTATACCTATTCTTGTGAACAGCTACGGCAAGAAAGAAGATAGCTGCCTCCAACCCCAATCCCAATCCTCGGCGTCCTCAACGTGAGCAAGCAAGATCAAAAGCACGGCATGATCCTATGATCCAAAGGCCAAGGGAGAGTGATGAGGAAGAACCCCAAGTCCGTACAACTCGATCTCGTGCTCGGATTGACAAGGGCAAAGGTGTGGATCAAGGAACCTCGAGTCGCCACTTTGCACCCAATCCTCCAAGATCGTCACCAACTGCTCCGTACATTATGCAATCAATGCCAAATCCCACTCCTCATCGTCCTGCAAATCCAAGAGGCAAAGGTGTTGCTTCTGACATTTGCCCTCGAACCCCTCCTCATCTCGGAACCCCTCCTCGTCTCGAAGCTTCTTTTGGTTCGGATCAAGTGAATTATCATACCTATCCAAGAATCAAAGCTCCTATATGTCCGATGGGTTTCACACCTCACATGCCTAGGGACTATAGTGGGAAGAAGCTAGCTGTGAAAGAGCAAAGGAAGGAGGATGCATATAGGTATGACAAGATGCAAGGTATTGATCCATGTTTCTATTGGAATGATTTTCATCAAGATTTCTACTTTTCGGTGTGCATGAAGAAACCGGGAAAGCCACCAATTGTGCCCATGAAATGGATTGATTGGAAATTTTTTGAGGAGGGAAGTGATGGGGTTTATCCACAAGTGGTCAACGCTTGTAGAGATTATGGGCTAAGAGAGCTAATGGGGTTCAAATACAATTGGAACCAAAAAATTATTGGCCAATTTCATTAGCTCTTACTATTATGATGCACATCAAGTGGCCATACATTGGACAACCGAGGGGGAGCACTATTGTGTGGATTACATGACTTTTTCTAGGATTATTGGTCTTGGTACACAAGATTAGGCGAGAACTTGCATTCACAATGAACATCGCATCAAGACAAGTGACACCACTTTCATGTTCTTCAACCCTTTGTTGGCTCATGAAGGCAAAACATCAAATTTGGTTCCCTTCTACTATCATCTCAATGCTATCTTCAGGGAGACCATTGATCCAAAAGGAGGTGATGCCAACTCTTTGCATTTCTATGCTCTCAACCTTCTCAACCGCCTTGCTCCTGGAGGTCAACCTTTTTGCATCTTTGACTACATTTGGAATGAGCTAAGGCGGGCTATGGATGATTCAAGGAAGCATTTGCCTTATGCCCCATACATCATGTACATGATTGAGAAGGTCACCAAGAAAACGTTTCAAAAGGATGTTGCTCATGAGCCTTTGCACAAGAGATCTAGGTCCAATGACAAGCCTCCACCTAGACCCGCAAGGCAGCCGGTGCGCACTCATGCTTCAACTAGTCATCATCCTCCTCCGTCCGGCTATCGTTCTAGAGAGCATTCCAAGCCATCCATGATCAAGAAGGCACTCAAGGCCATTTGGTGCTTGTGCAAGAATACGGCAAGTGAAGTGAATGAAAACCGGCGTGATATCATTGAGATTAAGAGCTCCTTGGGCTTACCGACGGATCCCTACCGTGAGCTTCCCGACTTCCCAAACCCCTTTGCGGAGTGGGATGCAGCTGATGATGAGGAAGAAGCTAGAGCTCCTC
The DNA here is from genome assembly GCA_900205405.1 of Echinochloa crus-galli. Taxonomy (NCBI): domain Eukaryota; kingdom Viridiplantae; phylum Streptophyta; class Magnoliopsida; order Poales; family Poaceae; genus Echinochloa; species Echinochloa crus-galli. Next base: position 134,275 of record OAMR01000828.1, on the reverse strand, counting down.
ATGCTACTACTCTTGATCCTTCCATGCCCGGTAGTTCCACTCGTCCTTCTCGCCGCTCTCGCCACCGTGATGATTTTGATGAGGAAGAGGAGACCGAGGAAGAGGAGCCGCTTGCCTATCGCGAGTACGATGACGACGATGAAGACGAAGGCACCACCGCGGAGGACGACGACGGTGAAGATGATGAGTAGATGCTTCTCATGGCTATCTCATTTCCTTTTTTTGGTGCTTGATGCCAAAGGGGGAGTGAAAGTTTATGCTACTATTTATGTATCGAACTTGGTTTATAATAGGACTTAATTAACACTTTGTGAGCTTGGAGATTTAGTGTGGCTTGAGAACAATTTGGTTTGAATGCGTGTGTGTTGAACTTTTTATTTTCGAACAAGGACATGCTGTTAGTGTGCTTAAATTGTTTTTGTGATGATTGTGAGCTTTCCAGTCAGAATGTGCGGACACTCCGCAAAAATGAGCGGAAACTCCGCACTTGTGCGGACTCTCCGCAAAATTGTGCGGAAACTCCGCACTTGTGCGGTAACTCCGCACATTTGTGCGGAAACTCCGAACATTCTGACTGAACCTTTCTCTGTTATTATTTGTTTCGTGCTCATCATGTCATGTGCATTCTATTAGCCTGTACCATGTTGATGAGGGCTGGCTTTAGCTCGAAACTACCATCTCCGACTGGCGGAGCTGGTCCGACACATACGTTCTCGCTTGATGGAGCGGACAACTCACGGATCAGCGGAATCTCCGCACAAGTGCGGAGTTTCCGGACAAATCTTCGGAGTTTCCGGACATTACCCATATAACCTGTTTTAAGTCATTGAAAAGCTGCAGGTTAGACTATTCACCCCCCCTCTAGTCCATCTTAGGTCCTTTCACTGCATCAAACTATGATTATATCCCCCTATGATCAGATTCTACCCCATGATTATAATGGCATAAATGTTATTTCAAAGAACTTATCTAGAGCATCCCATCTCAATAAATTGATCATCTCACCCTCTTTTTTTTAACACCTAAAGTATGAAGGAAAATAAACATTATAAGTAGAAGTTTAAAACCTGAATAATATAATATAATAGTCCGATATAAGTAAGTAACAAAAATAACTCACATCGGAGAAAAATGACCGAGGATTCAGAGGAATTGCTGATTGTGTGATCGGAGCATTAGAGTGGACGAGGGTCAAAGACAGGCCGCAGGTGATTGATTTGGTCGAGTTCTCCGTCCTGATCTTTTGGATGAGCGACGCAATGGATACGCACAGCAGACTTTGCATCGCGAGGTATAAAACGTACGTTGGTTTTCGCGTGTGGTGGTGGATGATCGGAACATGAAACAGTAGTCGGTAGAACTGTAGAAGGTTTTGCATCACGATTATCGATGTCTCAGTGCAGTGTGTGCGGCTACCTCTTTCCAACGTAGCACTAATTACAGGATTTTGGGCCCCCGTGTGCTCTGGGCCCCCGGCCGTCGCCCCTGTTGCCTAGGGCCAGAGCCGGCCCTGTCTGGGAGTAGCTGCCGCCGCCACTCGCTTGCGGATGCCGGGATGGATTGTGATATAGGGCTACGGTTCCTGGAACGGCAGATTTTATATACTCTTGAGAGCTCCTGGGCTATTGGGCCGTATTCTTTTTATGAGCCGTCTACTGTTTCGGGGTCCTCGTGGTGCACCGCGGGGGGAAATCGCCCCCGGCCCCGCCCCATTTAGGTTTCGGGGCTCCACCCCGCTGTCCCCGCGGGGAAATTTCATTCCCCATCCCCGCCCCGTTCGGGTCGGATCCCCGCGGGGATCCGCCTCCGCGGGGAAAATTGCCATCCATAGATCTCGCTCTCATCCACTCTCTCACCTAGCCGCGACCGCGAGGGCTATGCTACGGCTGGGTTGCGAGACGACTGGCTGCCGGCCTGCCGCAAGGACGAGGCGACGGAAACGGCGCCAGCAAGCAGCAATCCAGCATCGCGCGTGCAGCCGGTGTACTCCGTCCAGCTTTTGATCCCACGTGCTCGTTCTAATCTCCCAGCCGGACTGAAGAGTCTGCTCGTTGCAAGCTGCACCAACGCCAACATCTGAACAAGATACTGATTCTCGATATTTTATTTGCTTGCGTCCAGAGATTGGAGGCTCTTTATTGGCCTTTGTGTGGCTGCTGATTTTATTAAGTGATGATTGGAAGTTTAGAACTAGCGGTTTTCAACTTCTTGTTTTCTTGGTGTAGTCACTATCGAATGATTTTTGCATGTTTCATTGATTCTTGAGCTCGTTGTTGTCGCATATATGTGTACCGAGAATCCGAGATTCATGGTGAAGAGAATCCCCACGGATCCCCGATGGGGTTTCGGGGGCCCGACGGGGCCGGGGACGGGGATGAAATTTCCCCCAATAGGCGAGTCGGGGTCGGGGCGGGGATGCATGTTCGGGGGTCGGGGCGGGGACGGGGACCGCTCCCCCGGCCCCGTTGCCATCTAGTCTGGATTCATTCGATCTGCAAGCCAGCATGCTGCGACGAATATTCCGGGCTTATGAGCTAGCTTACCTAGGGGCAGAGATTTGGTTGTGCAAGCAGCATTGGTATTTAATTTTTGTACCCCGCCAGTACGAGCATACTATATTCATGTGAATTGTGATGATAGTCAAGTACATTTTTAATTTAGAGCAAATAGCCAAGTACATTCGAAATCAGCAACTGATTTTGTTTTCTCACTGGCGTCATATATCAAATAAATTTGCTTGACATCATGACATGAGCTCTCTGTCGCGCTGGAAGATTTTGTTCGGATATGCGATTTTACACGAGAAAACAGAGTCTATGTAAAAACTTAAAATTGTGGTTCATTGAGTTTTACCCCATTTCTTCTCTAAGGTACACCGAGCATTTTCCACATTTCTATATGTTGTTTGCATTGACCATCTATTGTAGAGATTGGATTTGAGTTCTTTTATAAAAAACCTACCGTGGGCTGATTGTGGGCTCAATAGAGGGGACTCTCGAGTGGGATGCGTGAACGCTAAGACCACAGAACAAGCTGCTGCAAGTCTGCAACCCCTTTCCCAGATTAGCCCAATGTTAGTCCAAATCACAAAACAAATTTCAGGAGAGCCAACTCCTTTGCAGCAGTTTGGAGCAAGGCCCACTTGAAAGCCATTCTTCTTGAACTAGAAACACTGGTGCGGCCTTGCCGCACCATTCTTGGAGCTGTCCAGCCCACTGAATTTACATGTTGTAATCAATTCAGCTGATGTGGCTATAAAAGGAATGCAATGCCATAAAAGAGCATGCTACAAATATCAACACAATGAAAAACAGCTTAACAGCTGCACCATTGCTACACCACTGTACAGAGTAGAAACAAAAGAAAAAAGGGCACAGAGTAAACAAAAGAAATAGGCAGACAACTGACCCACATCTCAGCAATTATCTGCAGTTCGTCTCTCTTCTCTTTCATATTGTTGTTGCAGTTGCAGATACCCATGATAAGCTTATGTGTTGTGTTTATTTCTTCTGTTCAGAATAGAACCTCAGTATTGTTGGGTCAGTGCATATTTTATAGAAGGCCACGCATCTGCATGATCATGGATGTATTAGCCCATTGTTTCTTTCGCAGTCTGAAATGAGGCATACTGCAATAGTATATATCATATCATGGTAGTTATTCACTGATGTATGCACATTGCATATCCTCTGCAAGCTCTTCCTCAGAAAGTCCATTCCTTAGCACTTTGCTACCTGTCACCAAAGAAAGAAACACAACACATCAGCTTATCTCCTTTCTAAAGATAAGGCATCAAGCAAGCTTTTGAAAATTGTTGTTCACTGAGTTTTATCCCATTTCTTCTCTAAGGGACACCGAGCATTTTCCACATTTCTACATGTTGTTTGCATTGATCATCCCTTGTAGAGATTGGATTTTAGTTCTTTTTTTAACCTACTGTGGGCTGATTGTGGGCTCAATATGGGGACTCTAGAGTGGGATGCGTGCACGCTAGGACCACAGAACCTGCTGCTGCAAGTCTGCAACCCCTTTCCCAGATTATCCCAATATCAGTCCAAATCACAAAACAAAATTCAGGAAGAGCCAACTCCTTTGCAGCAGTTTGGAGCAAGGCCCACTTGAAAGCCATTCTTCTTGAATGGGAGGAAATGAAAGGTTTGAAGTAAAAAAAAATCCGGCAGTTTGACCCAATTTGCTGGACACACAGCTCAGCTCAGCTCAGATTGGGCCGACTGAACGGGGCCCAAACGGTTTGGGCCGATCCTCCAGTAGTTTGTTGGCGGATGATTTTTGGGCAGTAGAAGCTTGCCGCCATATAGAGTAGAGTAGACAAGAACAATAAAGTAAATGTAATCTTACCTGAGTTCATGATTTTGTGTAATCTTAGTCTTAAAAATCATGGCATGGCATAGATAAAACTGTAAAGTTTATTGAGCTATAGTTTATAACCTCCGTTCATGCCTTTTTCCCCCTCAAACCATGGTTTTACAGCTTTTTATTATAATTTCATAACACCATAACTTTTTCTGCTATCCGCTAGCTTAAAAAATATGAGATAATCTCTACACCCAAAAGAGTGTTATCTATACCGAATCTGATATCAATCAAGTTCATTCCTTTTCTTCTTTTGGAGGCAGCAGACGACGGGTGGTCGTTGCTGTGCTCTGCGCCCTCACGTTGCTGTTGCCCGGCTGAAACTAGAAACTCAGCAGCCGGCGATGGAAAAGCAGCGTCCTGTTAGGTCTCCCGGTTCAGGTGTGCGGCTACAAGTCTACAACCGGCTCGAAACCCGGCTGCCGGCCAAACTGAAAGTGCCGAGTACGTTTCGCCGCCTCAGACGGAAAGGTCACCAACGACCCAGCAGCGACCGGCCGGCAGCTGGTTGACATTCCTCTGATCCTCCTCTCCTCTCCCATGTCCTCCATCCCGCCACGACGACGACCAACCGATGCAACGACACGCCTCACCAGTCATCACCCCCCGGCACGTCGCCCGGCCTTGTCCTCTGGTTCGGATTATTGGCGCCTCACCCCCGTTGTCTCCTTCTTCTTTCTTCCACCTCCTCTCTGCCTCTCTCTTGGGAAAATTGGCCGACACCCTTGAGCTCCTCACGCTTGGACTCGCGGCCATCGCGAGCCAGCCAAGCCGCAGGCTACCCCTTCCGCTCCGGCCTCGCGCGGGCTGCGACGCATAGGGAGCACCAGCCAGGCGAGCCGACCAGGGCGTAGGCTGCCCCCTGGTCCATCCACCCATACCTTGCGTGCGGGAGCAGGGAGCACCAGGCCACCAGCCATGGCAAGCAGGCCGATCTACATGCTACTCCATCGCATGTTGCTTATGCCACGCTCTACTCCCACTTCGAGACCGACAAGTTCTGCTGCCTCCTCATGGAGTACTGCTCCGGCGGCAACCTCCACTCCCTCCGGCAGAAGCAGCCCAACAAGCGCTTCACCGAGGACGCAGCAAGGTATGTAACATTACAAATTATTACAACTTATCATCATCAAGCAACGAAAAGAGATGAAGTTTTTTTTTAGCAAAGAAAAGAGATGAAGTTTTTGAATCGTGAAATGATCGAGGGAAAAACATTGAAATCTTGGTGACAAGTGAATGAATTTCGTTCGACACAGGTTCTACGCGTCGGAAGTGCTGCTCGCGCTGGAGTACCTGCACATGCTGGGCGTGGTGTACCGGGACCTAAAGCCGGAGAACGTGCTGGTGAGGGAGGAAGGCCACATCATGCTCTCCGACTTCGACCTCTCCCTGCGCTGCTCCGTCAGCCCGGCGCTCGTCCGCTCCCCGTCCGGCCGTGTCAGCGGCGGCGGCGGCGGCCTCGCCCACGCCTGCATGCTCCCGCGCATCCTCCCCGTCAAGAAGAGCAAGAAGAAGAAGAACAAGCAGCTGGACGAGCCGGTGACCGTTATCGGCGGCGGGAAGAAGAAGCCGGCGTCGCTGGAGTTCACGGCGGAGCCGACGGGCGCGCGGAGTGCCGAGTACGTTTCGCCGCCTCAGACGGAAAGAAAGGTCACCAACGACCCAGCAGCGACCGGCCGGCAGCTGGTTGACATTCCTCTGATCCTCCTCTCCTCTCCCATGTCCTCCATCCCGCCACGACGACGACCAACCGATGCAACGACACGCCTCACCAGTCATCACCCCCCGGCACGTCGCCCGTGTCCTCTGGTTCGGATTGGCGCCTCGATCCCTGCGTGGCTGCCACGAACACCAAGCCGCGCCCACCAGGTTATTCTTCATTTCTTCTCGTCCTTAAACTCGAGAGCAGGAGCTGCTGCAGAACTCTTGTGCGTTCTGCTGCCTTTGTTCCTGCACTTCTTCCGGTATGCGCGTTGTACACCTGTTCTTTCAACTTATATTTTTTTTTGTTCTTCGACATGTCATATCTGCATCTATCTGCTTTTATGATACAATCTGCTAGTAGTAGTTACTTTGTTGGTGACCAGAGTTGTTAGGAAACTGGATGTTTGATCGACGTATGTACGAGTATATTCAACAAACAGGATGATCGGCGTGTATTTTCTCAACAATATCGATGTTCCTTGTGATGACAGTGTAGGATGAGGGCATGATCGACTAGCACCGCCATCAGCGCGCCGGCATCATGGAGGACGTCAGGATGATCGGGGCCTTCGACGCCGCCGTCGGCTCCTACCCGACGACGCTGCCCAGCCCGAGGATGTTCACCGCCGACCGGGACCTCCAGCAGCTCCACTCGCCGCGCGAGCCGCCGTCGGGGTTCAGGAAGAGCCTCAACCCGATCTACGCCGACGCCATCGCCCACGACGCCTCCTCTTCCACCACGGCCACGAACTCGTCGTCGTCGGCCGCGGCGGCGACGGCGGCCCACGACGACGAAGACGCGCGCGCCGCGGCGCCGGTGCTCGCGCGAAGGCACACCGGCGGCGGGGACGGGCGGTGGGAGGCGATCCGTGCGGCGGAGCCCCCACTGAGCCTGGGCCACTTCCGCCTCGTCCGGCGCCTCGGCTACGGCGACATCGGCAGCGTCTACCTCGTCGAGCTCCGCTCCGGCTCCGGCCGCGGCGCGCTGTTCGCCATGAAGGTGATGGACAAGGGGTCCCTGGCAGGGCGGAACAAGCTGGCCCGCGCGCGGACGGAGCGCGAGATCCTCGGCCTGGAGGAGGAGGAGGTAGCAGCAGTGTCAGCAGAGGCGGAGGAGGAGCGGACGCCGCCGACGGCGAGGTCCTGACCGCCAACCAGGGAGGGTGCATCCAGCCGTCGTCCTTCTTCCCGCGCATCCTGCCGCGGCGCAGCCGGAAGCCGTCCAAGAGCGAGCTGGGGCTCGGCGGCGGGCCGCCGGCGGTGGAGTTCAACGCGGAGCCGACGGACGCGAGGTCCATGTCGTTCGTCGGCACGCACGAGTACCTGGCGCCGGAGATCATCCGCGGCGAGGGCCACGGCAGCGCCGTCGACTGGTGGACCTTCGGCGTCTTCCTCTACGAGCTCCTGCACGGCGCCACGCCCTTCAAGGGCTCAGGGAACCGCGCCACGCTCTTCAACGTCGTCGCGCAGCCGCTCCGGTTCCCCGACGCGCCGCCGGCCAGCGCCGCCGCCAGGGACCTCATCCGGGGCCTGCTGGCCAAGGAGCCGCAGAACCGGCTGGCCTACCGGCGCGGCGCCGCCGAGGTGAAGCAGCACCCCTTCTTCGAGGGCGTCAACTGGGCGCTCGTCAGGAGCGCACAGCCGCCGTACATCCCGGACGCCGCCGCCGAGCGCTGCTCCCAGTTCGCCTGCGACGTCGCGGCGCAAGCGCAAGCGCAAGGCGGCAGCGGCACGCCCAAGAGCGCGGGAAGGAAGACCAGCTCGCGCCACACTGATTCCTCGCATGTTGATTTTGAGTACTTTTAGCAAGCCATCGAATGAAAATGATGGATGGCAGCTGCATTTGCATCTTGTGCCTTCCTAGTGAAGTGCACTAGAAACTTGGCAATCTTTTGTCCATTTTGCAAACCCGTGACCTCAAGGTTTCAATACTGTTAACTGTTTGATTTTGTAATAGATCCAAAATATATGCTCGGATCCGGTCGCCTATCCATTGAGTTCTTTTCCAACTTTTCCCTTACTAATTATGTTGGTTTGTGCTTAGAACTTGCATTTACTTTCTTTGCACTTGGTTTGAGTTCTTGCTTGCTATATAGGGTTTGTGCTCTTATATCTTAGAGTTTGGTACCGATCTACTTCCCACAAAAGTTTGAGCTTGGTTTGAGTGGTTATTCTTGTAGATCAGCATCTAAGGAGTAACCCATTTCGAAGGATTCACTTTTGAAGCAAGTTTAGTTTGACGAATTTGTTTCAGCAAAAAGTCCGCAGTTTCCAGAGATTTTTGCGGAATCTCCGCACAAGTGCGGAGTTTCCAGACAAATCTTCGGAGTATTGGTTAATTTGATTTGAATCTCTCATCCTTATTTGTGGTGCTAGAATGTACATACTGGAATTTATTTTGGATTTTATTGTTTGCAAAGGAATTTCTGGGTTTGGGTTTCAAGGGCATTTAAGTTGCTAATTTATATTTTGCATTGCGGTCTACTTTTACGACTCAAATATATATTGCAATTTGCCGGTACAATCTACTTCTAGCACAGGTGCTTCATCATTTCCCATTTGTGCGCCTACTGCTCTCTAAAAGTGCTTTGCTTCAAATTATGTTGGCATGTGTACTTGATTTACAAATCCATTTTGCAAACCCGTGACCTCAAGGTTTCAATATTGTTAACTGTTTGATTTTGTAATAGACCCAAAAGATATGCTCGGATCCGGTCGCCTATCCATTGACTTCTTTTCCAACTTTTCCCTTTCTAATTGTGTTGGTTTGTGCTGAGAACTTGTTTGGAGTGCTTTATTGGTTAATTTGATTTGAATCTCTCATCCTTATTTGTGGTGCTAGAATGTACATACTGGAATTTATTTTGGATTTTGTTGTTTGCAAAGGAATTTCTGGGTTTGGGGTTCAAGGGCAAGTTGCTAATTTATATTTTGCGTTGCGGTGTACTTTTATGACTAATCTACTTCTAGCACAAGTGCTTCATCATTTCCAATTTATGCGCCTACTTCTCTCTAAGAGTGCTTTGCTTCAAATGTATGTTGGCATGTGTACTTGTGAAAGTACATTTGACCTCCTTAGTTTTGGTTGATTGATGATGAGTCATTTGGAAGACTAATCCTTTTGTCAAGTGATGGACAGGTGGTAATACAATTGTGATGAGGAAATGCACACCAAAAGAGGAAATGAAATACAACTCGAGGACACAAGGGTTTTTATTCATTTTGATGTTTTTATCCTTGGGTAATTAGGAAAAGCCATACTATTAAGGGGGATTCGAAGTCTACTGGTCTTGTTGAAGAAGTGCCCATATCCATGTGTTTTGCTCATGAGAGAAACCCACGTACATACACTTTTAACCCTCAAACCAGCATATCTCCAGAGTGTTCGGAAATTGTTCGGAGTTACCGTAGTTCGGAAACTCCGCACTTTGACAGCATAGCGGCTAGTTGTGGGTGAAGGGGTATTTATACCCCCTCACCCCCTCTCATTCACTCCTCTTGACCTAATTCAAACCTGAGCAGCTCTCTTGCATTCAAAGCTTCTCCCAACTCTCCTCTTGACTTCCTTGTGAGATTTGGTGAGGGGATTGAAGGGAGAGTTGAATGAGAGCAAAGTTGAGTGCTAGCAAGTTGATTCTCCATCCTTTGAGCACTTCGTTTCTTCGTCAAGCCCTGGATTTCAGATTTGTTACTCTTGGAGCTTGCTCCTAGACGGCTAGGCGTCACCTGGGAGCTCCAACTTCGGTTGTGGCAGGCTCGGGAAGTTTGTATTACCCCGTGAAGTAAATATAAGCTCTAGGGTCTTTGGATCCTAGGGAGAGGAAGTGGTTTAGTTGACAAACCCACCCTTTGTGGGCACCTCAACGGAGACGTAGACTTTCTTTGTGGAAGTTGAACTCCGGGAACTAAATCCTCATGGCATTACTCTTGATTTGCTTGTTGTTGCACTTGGATTGTGCTTGTTCATCATTTTCTTAGGGTTTGAGGCCGATCTACTTCCTACAAGGGTTTGAGTCAAGTTTAATTGATTGAAGCAGTAGATCAGTACCTAGAGACTCTGGTATTTCACAGGTTTCAAGTTTGGGTTAGGTTTGATTCATTGAAGGTCATACTCAGAAAAAAGTTCAGAGTTTCTGGAGATTTTTGCGGAATCTCTGTACAAGTGCGGAGTTTTCAGACAAATCTTTAGAGTTTCCGGACATTGTACTGACAATTTGTTCTGAGTGTTGATTAGCTACAGTATTGGACTATTCACCTCCCTGTAGTCCATCTTAGGTCCCCCCCCTCTAGTCCATCTTAGGTCCTTTCAATTGGTATCAGAGCTTAGGTCTCCGGATTAAAGCTTAACCGCTTGGAGAATCAAGATGGCGGGGGATGGAGATGAACCTCAAGTCGGAGGGTCGAAGAAGGAAGAGACAAAGGAGAAGAGGCCCAAGAACAATGATGAAGTCACGGGCGAAGATCTCTCATCCGATGATGACTCGGACTATGAAGAAGAAGAGAAGATGAAGCGTGAGAATAAGTCTAATCCTCAAATACCTTTCGATTATTCTCGGTTGAGTTATTCTACTCCCTACACCTCTATCTCTATGGGCAGGCCTCCTCGTTTCAAGGATACTACATATGCCTCATGGAGAAATGAGATGGTGGCACATTTGATTGGGGTCCATCCGGGCCTTTGGAAGATTGTGTGTGTAGGTGTCAACTTTCTGAAGGACAATTCTCCTCTCTCTATGGACCAAGAACATAAGATTCATCGCAACATGCAAGCCAAGGCAATTCTACTTAATGCCTTGGAACCGGAAGAAAAGGAGAAAGTGGATGGGATACAATCCGCTAAGAAGATTTGGGACACACTCCAAATTAACCATGAAGGCACAAGAAAAGTTAGAGAGGGAAGAATCCGATGCTTGGAAGGAGAGCTCAATAGATTTGTGATACTCCCAAGTGAGTCACCACAAGATATGTTCTCAAGGTTAAACAAGATCATCAACAAGATTAGAGCACTTGGAAGCACCAAGTGGGGTGACCGTGAAGTGGTGGACATGATCTTGAGTGCTTATATGGCCAGAGACGTGAATCTTCCCACATTGATTAGAGAGAAGAGAAAAGGGAAGACGGAAAGAAAATCAAACCGACCATGTTATGGGTGTGGAAAAATTGGCCATTTTGTTGCCGATTGTCCCACACCAAACAAGAGGGATGAAGAAAGCAAGAAGAAAAAGAAGCATGTTGGTGAAGCACATCTTGGTCAAGAATGGGACTCAACGGAAGAAACCTCCGATGATGAAGATGTGGCCACAATTGCTATTCAAGATTCTACTACCACTAGCACGTCACTCTTTGGAGAGCTCACCGATGGTGAAGACGACACAACTCACACTTGCCTCATGGCAAAAGGAATCAAGGTAGCTCCCCAATCTACATCTCTTGATCTTGATGGTAGTGATAGTGAAGTAGAAAATGATGAGCAAATGTTTGAGAACTTAAGTAAAAAATTTGGTAGAAAGGCCGCTAATAGAATCATGATGTTAGCGGGAGAGTTGGAAGCTAGGGAAGAGACTCTTGAGGCTCAAGAAGAGTTGATGAGGCGTGAGCAAGAGAAATCCATTGCCCTTGAAAAATCCCTCTCCCAAGAAAGAAAGGGTTTCAAGGAGCGAGAGGACTTGCTCAATGCCAAAATTGACAAACTTCTTGAGCTTGAAGTATCTCTAGCTAAAGAGAAGGGGAGTGTTGAGAAGTTGACTAAGGAAGTTTCCTTGGCCAATGAATCAAATGTTAAGCTAAAGAGTGAGAAAGAAACACTTCAAGAAAACCTATCATGTTTAAATGCCAAACACACGACTCTTGAAGTTCAATTTAACACTCTTTGGGATAGCACCTCCTCATGCTCTAATGATGTAACCAAGTCTTCCACTCCTTCTACTAGAAATGGTTGTGCAAGATGTTATAACGTTGATATAAAATCTTGCGGTACTAACCTTGCTGAAGCTCAAGCCATGAAGAAGGAAATAGCTAGGCTCACAAGTGTTCTCAAGAAGGAAAAGTCTCATCTCAAGATAGGAACAATGGCACCGAGTTCAAGAACACCAACATTGAAATGTTTCTTGAAGAAGAAGGAATTGGACATCAATTCTCCGTGCCATACACTCCTCAACAAAATGGTATTGTGGAAAGGAAGAATAGGACTCTCATTGAGATGGCAAGAGCAATGCTAGATGAATACAAGACTTCGGTACACATGGTACCCTTGGAGCAAGGGGGAGGAGCACAAGGTCAACTACACCAAGCCTATGAGGTTCAAGTCCTCTCACACCATGTCATATGAGTTTGAGAGGCCATTACCTCAAGTTGAGAAAGAGAAGCTTGTCAAGCCTACCTTGAAGCAAGAGAAGAAAGTCAAACCTCATGCACCTCAAAATACTTTTTATGCCGATTATGTGTTGGCTTGGGACCACAACGGTAATGTGGTCGCCAAGTATGTTGGGTACCACACTAGAGACACCTTGATTAAACGGAGTGTGTGGGTGCCCAAAGTTCTTGTAACTAACACTCAAGGACCCAAATCAATTTGGGTACCTAAAACAAAAGCTTGAATTGTTTTGTAGGCATACTCCTCCGGTGGAACCAAGTGGGTGCTTGATAGTGGATGCACAAATCATATGACCGGAGAGGAGAGTATGTTCACTTCGTTCGAGGCAAGGGAAAACTCACAAGACAACATTGTGTTTGCCGACAATAGTCAAGGAAAGGTAAAAGGTCTAGGTAAAATCGCCATATCAACCGATCACTCTATCTCAAATGTGTTCTTAGTGGAATCATTGGATTATAACTTATTATCCATTTCACAACTTTGTGAAATGGGCTATAATTGCTTGTTCACTAATGAAGGTGTGACCGTCTTTAGAAGAAGTGATGACTCCACAATTGTTCGGAAACTCCGGACAAATGTCCGGAAACTCCGGACCCTCTGATGATGATGCACCAAATCCTGCTCAAGATCAAGAAGAAGACAACGAGAATGATCAAATTCAACAACAAGCTCAAACACCACATCCAAGAGTCCATCAAAGCGTCCAAAGAGACCATCCCGTCGACAACATACTTGGGATCATCCAAAGTGGGGTAAAGATCGTCTTTGTAGTGCTTGTCAAGCGGGAAAGCAAGTTGGTGTACCACATCCTCCAAAGAGCATCGTCACCACCAAGACGTCACTTGAACTTCTCCACATGGACTTGTTTGGTCCGGTGGCATACATAAGCATTGGTGGTAACAAATATGGCTTTGTAATTGTTGAATACAAGACTTCGGATCAATTTGGGCCGAAGCCGTCAACACCGCTTGTCATGCCATCAATCGTCTCTACCTCCACAAACTCTTGAACAAGACGGCATATGAGATCCTCATAGGTAAAAAGCCCAACATGTCTTACTTTAGAGTTTTTGGAAGTAAGTGCTTCATTCTTAACAAGAAGCCCAAAAGGAATGTGTGGGTACCGCACAAGATATACATTAATCAAAAGGAATGTGTGGGTGCCCAAAGTTCTTGTCACTAACACTCAAGGACCCAAATCTATTTGGGTACCTAAAACCAAGGCTTGAACTATTTTGTAGGCATACTCCTCTGGTGGAACCAAGTGGGTACTTGATAGTGGATGCACAAATCATATGATCAGAGAGGAGAGTATGTTCACTTCGTTCTAGGCAAGAGAAACGGAACATGACAATATTGTGTTTCCTAATCTTGGTTTATGGTATCCCAAAGGCTCAGATTTTAGTCTACTTGGCTATTCGGATTCCGACTATGCCGGTTGTAAAGTGGATCGAAAGAGTACATCGGGGACTTGCCAATTTCTTGGTCGGTCCTTGGTGTCATGGAGCTCAAAGAAGCAAAACTCGGTTGCCTTGTCAACCGCCGAAGCCGAGTATGTGGCGGCCGGCTCATGTTGTGCCCAACTACTTTGGATGAGGCAAACCTTGAGTGACTTCGGGTGTGAGTTTAGTAAGATTCCACTCTTGTGTGATAATGAGAGTGCAATCAAGATAGCTAATAACCCCGTGCAACACTCCCGAACAAAGCACATAGACATTCGCCATCACTTCTTACGGGATCATGAGGTTAAGGGAGATATTGCTTTACGACATGTAAACACCGAGAGGCAACTTGCCGATATCTTTGGGTGTTTTTCTTGCAAGACAAAAGTCAAGTTCATGAGACATTCAAGAAATTTGCAAGAAGAGCACAAGTTGAGTTCAAGAGAAAGATCAAGAATGTGAGAAGTGACAATGGCACCGAGTTCAAGAACACCAACATTGAAATGTTTCTTGAAGAAGAAGGAATTGGACATCAATTCTCCGTGCCATACACTCCTCAACAAAATGGTATTGTGGAAAGGAAGAATAGGACTCTCATTGAGATGGCAAGAGCAATGCTAGATGAATACAAGACTTCGGATCAATTTTGGGCCGAAGCCGTCAACACCGCTTGTCATGCCATCAATCGTCTCTACCTCCACAAACTCTTGAACAAGACGGCATATGAGATCCTCATAGGTAAAAAGCCCAACGTGTCTTATTTTAGAGTTTTTGGAAGTAAGTGCTTCATTCTTAACAAGAAGCCCAAAAACTCTAAATTTGCACCAAAATGTGATGAAGGCTTTCTACTTGGCTATGCGTCAAATACTCATGGCTATCGCGTTTTCAACAAGACTTCCGGTTGTGTTTAGAGTTTTTGGAAGTAAGTGCTTCATTCTTAACAAGAAGCCCAAAAACTCTAAATTTGCACCAAAAAACAAGAAGCTAGCCATTGGGGAGATCAGGCCACAAGAAAGGGAGACTCAAATTCAAGGAGTTGGTGCAGCTGAGAACTCATCTACACAAACCGCTGCTGAAGAGTCCGAAAACTCCGAACAATTGTTCGGAAACTCCGGACAAATGTCCGGAAACTCCGGACCCTCTGATGATGATGCACCTAATCCTGCTCAAGATCAAGAAGAAGATAACGAGAATGATCAAATTCAACAACAAGCTCAAACACCACATCCAAGAGTCCATCAAAGCGTCCAAAGAGACCATCCCGTTGACAACTACTTGGGAGCATCCAAAGTGGGGTAACTACTCGTTCTCGATTAGCAAACTTTTGTGAGCATTACTCGTTTGTCTAATCTTTGGAACCTCTCAAGGTAGAAGAAGCTCTTGAAGACCCGGATTGGGTGATGGCGATGCAAGAAGAACTAAATAACTTCAAGAGAAATGAAGTGTGGACATTGGTGGAAAGGCCCAAGCAAAATGTCATCGGAACCAAATGGGTCTTCCGCAATAAACAAGATGAGCATGGTGTTGTCACAAGAAACAAAGCAAGGTTGGTGGCCCAAGGATTCATGCAGATAGAAGGTTTGGATTTCGGTGAGACCTACGCTCCCATAGCTAGGCTTGAGTCAATTCGTATTTTACTTGCCTATGCTACTCACCATGATTTCAAGCTATATCAAATGGATGTGAAGAGTGCATTTCTCAATGGACCAATTTCCGAATTGGTATATGTTGAGCAACCACCGGGCTTTGAAGATCCACACTATCCACACCATGTGTATAAGCTCCACAAGGCGCTCTATGGGCTCAAGCAAGCCCTAAGAGCATGGTATGAATGCCTAAAGGACTTTCTCTAAAGGAAAGACTTTGAAATAGGCAAAGCCGATCCTACTCTTTTCACACGCAAGCAAGACAGGGATATTTTTGTGTGCCAAATTTATGTCGACGACATTATATTTGGTTCTACTAACAATGTGTGGTGTGAAGAATTTAGTAGGATTATGACAAAAAGGTTCGAGATGTCCATGATGGGTGAGGTGAAGTTCTTTCTTGGATTCCAAATCAAGCAACTCAAGGATGGCACCTTCATTAGTCAAACAAAGTACACCAAGGATATGCTCAAAAAGAAGTTTGACATGGAAAAGGCCAAACCATCAAGACTCCCATGCCAACTAATGGGCATCTCGATCTCAACGAGGAAGGTATAAGGCCGTGGATCAAAAGGTATATCGCTCCATGATTGGTTCTCTCCTTTACCTTTGTGCATCTAGGCCCGATATCATGCTTAGTGTGTTTTCAAGCTAACCCGAAAGGGTGTCACCTGGGCGCCGTTAAGAGAATTCTTAGATATTTAGTACACACTCCTAATCTTGGCTTATGGTATCCCAAAGGCTCAGATTTTAGTCTACTTGGCTATTCGGATTCCGATTATGCCAGTTGTAATGTGGACCGAAAGAGTACATCGGGGACTTGCCAATTTCTTGGTCGGTCTTTGGTGTCATGGAGCTCAAAAAAAACAAAACTCAGTTCCCTTGTCAACCGCCGAAGCCGAGTATGTGGCGGCCGGCTCATGTTGTGCCCAACTACTTTGGATGAGGTAAACCTTGAGTGACTTCAGGTGTGAGTTCAGTAAGATTCCACTCTTGTGTGATAATGAGAGTGCAATCAAGATAGCTAATAACCCCGTGCAACACTCCCGAACAAAGCACATAGACATTCGCCATCATTTCTTAAGGGATCATGAGGTTAAGGGAGATATTGCTTTACGACATGTAAACACCGAGAGGCAACTTGCCGATATCTTCACTAAACCACTAGATGAGTCAAGATTTTGTGCTTTGAGGAGTGAACTAAATATCTTGGATTCTCGTAACGTGGCTTGAGGCATTGCACACAAAATTGAGTGACTTCTTATCTAGTTTTTCATCTAAATCAAAATGTTTTTTAAAACGTTTTGTGTGTATTTGTTTTCAAAATTGTTGAATTTTTCATCTAGAAGCTCAAGATCATTGCTCTTATTGCTTGATTGTTGGCTGATCTTGAGTTGATAGATTTCTCAAGTCCCTAGGAAACCAAAATCCTTAGTACTATACACCTTTTGAGATACACCAAGTGAAATACATGATGGATTCAGGGGGAGCGGACACTCCGCATTTTTGTGCGGCAACTCCGGAGAATTGCGGAAACTCCGGTGAAGTGCGGTAACTCCGGAGGTGCGGAAACTCCGAAGAAAGGAGCGGAAACTCCGGACTATTGTGGAAACTCCGGTGAAGTGCTTTTTACCCCGAGGAAGTTACCCCTTCATTCTTTTTCACCGCCGCCAGCCCCTCTCTTCCTCCTCTCCTCCATACTCGACGTCCCCATGGCGATTTGAAGGCTCAACCAAGGAATCTTGATCAAATCATCAAGGAAGACCTCCCCAAGGACGCATTGCCCCCTAGGGATCTTGGATTTGGATTCAAGTTTGTGCTCTTCTCACTCCAAGGTACCCTAGGTCGTTTTTGCCCGATCTCTCAATGTAGCATGTTCCTTTGGGTTTCCCATGGTGGATAAGGTTCCTTAGATGTCATAGACCTAGGATCTAAGATTTGGTTGCATTCCCTTGGTCACAAGTCGAAATATGTTGATTTTAGGGTTCGGACTGGGGAGGTACGGAAACTCCGGACATTGTCCGGAAACTCTCGGACTGGGGAGGTACGGAAACTCCGCACATGTGCGGAGTTTCCGGAGATTTCTACGGAGTCTCCGGACCTTCCCAGCCAAACTTTAACGTTTGCATATTCTTTCTTGTATCTTTTGACTTCCGTTGCTGTCAGTTCCTTATACCTATTCTTGTGAACAGCTATGGCAAGAAAGAAGATAGCTGCCTCCAACCCCAATCCCAATCCTAGGCGTCCTCAACGTGAGCAAGCAAGATCAAAAGCACGGCATGATCCTATGATCCAAAGGCCAAGTGAGAGTGATGAGGAAGAACCCCAAGTCCGTACAACTCGATCTCGTGCTCGGATTGACAAGGGCAAAGGTGTGGATCAAGGAACCTCGAGTCGCCACTTTGCACCCGATCCTCCAAGATCGCCACCAACTGCTCCGTACATTATGCAATCAATGCCAA